>LFYR01000643.1:768086-813898 GCA_001185155.1 Zostera marina | reverse complement strand
ATCCTCGGAATTCCAGCTTCTTCAAACATGGACATCCTCTCGAGAACGCCGCAAGCCCGGCATCACTTTCTCCGACGTAACCCAACAACGAATTGAGGATGATCGGTTCTTGTCCCTGCAAGTGAACGATAGCCGATGATCTGAGCTGGCATTTCAACATACCCATCATCATCATCACAATCTACACGCCTCGTCGGAATAAACTCGATATTCCAGTAAGGAAGAATAATCGGAACACCCTCCTCCCTACCCCATTCGCTTCCGATGTTATGTCCTTGAACCCAGATGTATTTCAGTGATTTAAGTTTCTTCATTGCAACAAGCAATGCGGTTTCACTGAAGCAACATCCTCGGAATTCCAGCTTCTTCAAACATGGACATCCTCTCGAGAACGCCGCAAGCCCGGCATCACTTTCTCCGACGTAACCCAACAACGAATTGAGGATGATCGGTTCTTGTCCCTGCAAGTGAACGATAGCCGATGATCTGAGCTGGCATTTCAACATACCCATCATCATCATCACAATCTACACGCCTCGTCGGAATAAACTCGATATTCCAGTAAGGAAGAATAATCGGAACACCCTCCTCCCTACCCCATTCGCGCGGAATCGGAACCAATCGCACCCTCGCGGAACCTCTGCTCGCGGAATCGGAACCCATCGCTCCCTCGCGGAACCTCTGCTCGCGCGGAATCGGAACCAATCGCACCCTCGCGGAACCTCTGCTCGCGAGATTTCCGAAATCCAAACGCGAGGAATTGACGACCGTCCACGTCGAGTTCCGAGATTTTGATGAACGGCAGGATTGGGTGGCCGCACAGGTGACCGTTCCGCCTGGTGGCCGTTCCAGAAGTCTGCCCTATATATATATATATAGATGAATGTAATTGATGGGTTTATGTGATTTATAGGTTGATTGTGTTTATGGGTTTAATCTGTTTTTTTTATATATTGATCACTTCCAAATGAATCTGTTTTTATGATTTTTATTGGGTTTGTTTTATTTTTCGTTTATTTCCTGTAAGTGTTTAGTTTATTGATAATTTTTGTTATAGTTATTTAGTTTACTCTAAATGGTGTTATCGTGTTTGTGTAAATGTTAGTTTACTTAATTTTCTTGATTATGTTTAATTGTTTAATCTAGTTTGCTGTCTAAATGGGTTAATCTTAGTATTTCTATCGTTTCCGCCGCCGACCGGTCGTTCCTTCTCGCCTCCGATAGCATTGCTCGCCTCGCCTCACTTGATCGTAAGATTTTAGAAATCGTTTTTTATTAATTAGTTTTTTTTGTTGTTAGTAATTTATAATAAATTTTACTGTTTTATATTTAATTTAAAGTTTATAAATAATATAAATAAAAAATTATTTAAATATATAATTAATTTTAATTAGAGAATTACTGATTAATTTAAATAAATAATTACTGTTTCTACATAATTTAAATATTATTTGATTAATAATATAATTAATTTTTTAATTATTAATACCTTAAATAATTTGTTATTTTATTATTGAATATACTAATTTTAAATTAATGAATAAATAATTAAAAAATTATTTTATTTACTTTTTAAAAATAATTTAAAAGAAGTTTTAAATAATTAATTAATGAATGAACATATTGTTTTAAATAATTATTTTATTTACTGTTTTTAAATAATTAACAATTTTTTTAAATAAATAAATAATTTACTGTTTTTAAATAATTTAAAAATTAATTATTTTGTCTTTTACTTGTATGTTCTAGGTTCTGAGAAACCGATAATTCGTAAAATTCAGATTTTGAAGCTATATTACGGTAAAAAATTAAATTTATTTATTTAAAATTAAATGATTAAATTATCATTTTAATTATCAATTGAAATAACAATTAGTATATTATTAATTGATTAACAATTATTAAATAATAATTAATTTGCATGAAATTTTTTTGCATGAATATAATATGTAAATAATTAAATTTTTGCATGAATTAATATTGAATCATTTTAATTTGAAATTATTTAAATTATTGTAATATAATTTAATTAATTTGCATGAAATTATAAATTTGTTAATTATAAATTATTAAATTGAATGATTTTAAATTGAAATAATAATCATTAATTTGCCATTAAATTAAATATGTTAATCATTAAAATTATTATTTATTTAAAAATTCATGATTATTTAATTATTTGTTTAATAATTAAATAATTTTTTTTTTTAGATTTTAAAAATGTCACGTAGAGTGAAACAATTACCTCGTAAGAGGGCTCTACCACCCAATCCCCAAGATATTTTCCGGTTTTATCTCCCGTTCATCTTGCAACAACACCTGTACGTCCAGCACCAGCACCTGTACGTCCAACACCGGCACCTGTTCGTCCAGCACTGGCCCCTCCAGTTCCGCAACCAGCAACTCCGAAGAAAGTCGTTTAGAAACGGATTCGAAATAGTTAATTAGACCTTTAATTAGCTAGATTTTCCAAATAAATTTGAACTATAATTAATATTGTAATAGTCAATTAAGTTTTGTCTAATTAATTATAATTTGATAAAAAATTGATTTTTTAGGATAATGTCGAACCTCATTAAAGTACCCGATAAAGCTTGGATGAGTTTAGATCGGTTTTCGAAAGAATACGGTGAAGGCTTAACAGCTTTCACTAATTTCGCCCTTTCGAATTCGACCCTAACCCTAACATAGAATATTATTCTCGTGTTTTTGCTTGTTTCCGTTGCGGAGTCAACGGTCATCATTTTCACGATTGTCCAAAAATATGGTCGAAAAATCCTCAAACAATGGAAACCGGTCAGATTTTAGTGTTAAGATACGAAGCGAGAGTGTTGAATGATTATGGAGACACACATTCATTCAAAATCGAATATAACTCTTTCCACGACGACTTCGAAAATTTGTTGTGTGTAATAATAAAGAATATAAATTACAATAGGAAAAATGTTTGGTTGTTGTGTCAGACTAAGACCCCGTCTACAGGTGTCTGGGTATGTATTTAAATTAAATAATTTTATTTTAAAATTGTAATATATCAGATTATGTTTACATTTTTCTTTCTGGTTGGTGTTATCACACCCTTCATGGCACTGGCGATGGTTACATCCCGTCGCTCATTCGAAGAGTCTAACTCTGGTGGTTAGTTTATTTTTCATATTTTAAATATTATCATGATTTTTATTAAATATGTTAATTAGATGCGGGGCCGTCCACATCGAATGTGCCTCTAAAAAAGAAGGGTCGTGGTCGCACAAAAGACCACCCTCATAACCATCCTGAAAAAGGTACAAAATGAAAGGTTATGTTCGACAACACTAACCAAGCGACCGATGAAATGACACAGAAATTAACTGCACGAATGACTCTTTTAGCAAAAGACCATACTCTCTTCCCGTACGATATTGAGTGGTGTCATCAACCGAAACATAATTTTCATGACGCGTTGAAAATATTATCTGTAAGTATATATATTTTTTAAAATATTTATTAATTTTTCAAAATTTATAAGTTAAGTTTTGAATATGTAGGCTGAATATGATTTGAATGAAAGCAAAACGGCACAAACTTATATCAATGGTAGGTTGAACAAACTCTGGAGGAGCAACCATAATTCGTTGGTACAAAAATATGGCTCGGATCCCAATATAAGTGAAGAAGATATTTTAGCAACTCTTTCGCAGTATGTCAACAAACCTCAATTTCTGAATAAATTAAGACAACATCGATCGGAAAGATGACAGGTACGTATATGTATATATTTATTTGATATTAATAAATTTAAAACTTATTATTTTTTATAATTTCAGCAAATTTTCGAAATAAATACTGTGAACCGAGCGAATCAAATGACACATCACGTTGGTTCAAAAGGATTAGCGCAACGACGTCATGAATTGGTAATTTATTCATAATTTATATTTCATTTATTTATATATTAATGAATTATGTGAATATAGATGCAACAATGAATGAGTGAAGTCGAAACTTGGTCTGAGACTTTACAAATGGCATATAAGGGAAACGATAAAGTTCTAAGTCTTTTTTTTTAATTATTATTTATATTTTTCTATTTTATAATTTCTATTATCATAGTTTGATTTTTATATTCTTTCAGCTTCAAGCCACAGAATTTATCAAAAGTCAAGAAACAAAATTGTTGGCTGAATCTGAATCAATGACTCTTTTAACATATTTCGCATTTACTATTTATTTAATTTTTATAATACAGCAATTTATCGAAGCGACGGTCAACAAGATTTTCGGAAAAAATAAAAAGAATTGGAGAAGCTGCCAGTATGGTGAGCACAACGAACGAAAGATGAGCTTCTCCAAATTGGAAAGGAAAATAGTCTATCTCCGAAAACACGACTACTAATACAGCACCAGATGCACTTTGGTCGGAAAAATTCAAGGAATGGGAGGTATTTTAAATATATTTCAATAATTTTATTGATTATCGAACTCATTTTTGTTTTCATTTTCAGAACAAGTGTAACGCGAGTCAGAAAAATGTGTCCAAATACAAGAAGAAGTTCAATTCTATGAAATCTTATTTCAAAAAAGTTAATAAAGTTTTGAAGACTTCTGACATCGACTTGACGAACATGGCTTCCACTTCGAAGTCCAGCATACCGTCTGTATTAGAATCAGATACTTCGGATTCTGATTCAGACGACTCGATTGCTAACGAGTGTTGATTACTTAACTTGTATTTCCTTATTTAAACTTCGAATGTTTAACGATTCTGTAATTTAGTTTCTTTTTAATAAAAAACATCGATTTCAATTTCAATTTCAAAATCACATTTTCAAATATCGTATTCTATTTCAAAATACAACGATTTGAACGCTAAATATAAAAGTCTGTTTTTAAAAAAAATTACACAAACATTGTATGACAGATTTCCGCCATCCATACTATTTTACTAAAGTTTAGATGGCGGACGTCCACCATCTATATATGATAAACGCAGGTAACCGCTTGACATACTTATGATGGCGGAAATCCGCCATCTGATGTTACAAAGATAGTCGGCGGACATCCGCCATCAATAAAATTAACCGCCATTAATGAATTGACGTCAAACTTTTTCCACGTCATATTTTAGATGGCGGAAATCCGCCATCTAAAAATTTTCAGTTCACGCGAAAATTTTCAGATTAGATGACGAAAATCCGCCATCTATACATTTTTTTGTGGGAAATGGGAATGAATAATAGATGGCGGTTATAGGGTTTTAATGACGGTGTCCAAGATGACGGTTTTTAGATGGCGGATTTCCGCTGACTATCACTTTAGATGACGGAAATTCGCCATCTAAAGACCGTCATACAAGGTCTTATTTCTTATAGTAATTAAGACTAGGTAGGACGATACCATACGACATACCGAATGAAAGTAGAACGTCAAAGAAATATAAATAACTAAGACATTTAAATGAAACATCAATATAAAATGGCCAAATTCACTAAATAATGAAATTCTGAAAATCAAATAACAAATAATGTGGTTAGTTTGTGACAAATAATTTGGTTAATTTGTTACTACAAATAATGTGGTTGTGAAACATCTAAATTTTTGTGGCATATAACGAAAAATGATTTTTTTCCCTTTTGGGCCATCTTCAATAAAAATGAATCATGTTAATGGGTAAGTAAAATTCTAAATGAGAATATTGTTAGGAAAATAAAACATTTCATTAAACTGAAAACATAACTAGAAAGTATTACACGTCCATTAAGACTAGGTAGGACAATACCATATGGTATACTGAATGAAAGTAGGACGTCAAAGAAATATAAATAACTAGGACACTTAAATGAAAGTTACAACGACAATATAAGATAATAGGTACGACATTTAAATGTAAACTAGTTATGCAAACAACAAAAGATGGACTATTCCATTAAAAGATCTAGAGTGAACGTCTGGTTCGAGCATAATACTGGACGTCCACTTCATTGATAAACCTTTGACGCATCATAACATCAATGATATGATGAATATTAGTATGAGTTGGAGATACATAGGATGGGAAAATGATAACAAAAAAATGAGGGTTAAAGAAGTATTGTGGAATTGGTATTTGGATGAAGATCGGCATCACATTGTTTGCAAGAAAAATATTATCATGGAAAGTATTGGGGAACGTTTGGTATGGATATTGAGTTTCATTTTCATAAAAGTATTCATAAAACTCATTGGGATGGTTGTGAGTAGGGTAGTTTACAGATTCAACTGTATGGCGGGAAATGGGCAATGGAAGAGTTGTCGAGGTTGGTTGAGGGAGGAAGCTTGGTTGTGAGGGGGGAATCTGCACGTCATTATAGTAGGTTGGAAGAGGTATGAAACCAGGAATGACATCCTCCGACAGTTCAAACAGTGCTTGTGGAAATGTGAGTGAATCTTCAGATGAAGCAAATACAAGATGAGGCCCGTGATCGGGAGTATCAGGGATTATGATGAGGCTCGTGGTCGGGAGTATCAGGGATAGCCGACGCATGATGACGATCGTAGTCGGGAGTATCAGGGATGGTAAACGTCCGGCTAATATGGGATTCAGTGGGCATTTGTGATTCAACAATCATAGAGGAATCTGAATCGTAGGTACCATGTATAGATTAGGTCGACCATTCATCATAGCTAAGAGACACTTCCGGCTGTGGTGGTGGTTGTTGTGGGGGGACGACTTCTTCATCATCAGAAATAATAATGTGTTCTTCATCATCAGAAAGAATGATGATAGAGAATTAACCATTTTCAGACGAAAAGAAAGAAGTAGATGAAATGTAACTTGAGGAAAACGAAGGTAGGAAGACCATGTTTATATAAAGGATGACGTGCATATAACAATGGTTCAGGCAGTATGTCTGCAATATAAAGTGACGTACTGTCAGCTTTTGACAGTGTCTGGAAGATATCCTCTACATAGGCCGGTGGTGGTGATTGACAAACGAAAATTACTTCAACAATTAAAAAAAAGTAATTAAGACCAGAAGAACTAACCTTGGAGACGAATGAAGCTTGGGGAATGGAAAAAGATTGGATAGAAATGGATGAAATGGGAGAGAAATAGATAGATATGGATAAAGATATATACTTTTAGATGAAGGTCAGACATGAGGAACAATGGTCGTTTGATGTATGTCGTACAACACATTAATTAGCTAAGTCAAGTCAAGCATTAAATAAAAGACAAAAAGAATTGTGTTAATCGAAAATTATTAGAAAAATAACGCAAAACACTGTTTGCTATTAAAATTAAAAATCTGTTCACACACAAAATAAAACGAGACATGTAGTAATTAGGTAAAACAACCTTGAGATCCGGATCTGACGTCGTATATTATGTATGAAAAATCGCCGTGAATATTTATAGCCGTCAGATGTAATTGAAGATGGCGCATATATCGCAAATAGTAATATTGCACCTGATAATTTCCCTATTTATATAATATTATATATTGAAAAATAATAATTAAAATTTAGAACATTGATTTAAGATATGAGTTGGGAAAAAAAAATCGGATTGACTCAATATGTGATTTTTTCTTTTTTTTTTAACCAGAGTAAACCCATCTTACATGTTCTTACATTTTAAATTAACCCATTTTTATTATTGACTTCCTAAATTACTTAATATATATTTGGCTGACTTTACTTTTATTTTTCCCACTACTTCCACTTCCTTCGTAAAGCAAAACCCTAACAACCTGCCAATCTCTAACCCAACCGAACATTTCTGTACTTCCTGGAGATGGCTGATAGTGAAAATATCGCCGGTAATGTGGCGAGGGCCATTGTCGCTGCTATGGACTGGAGTTCCTCTCCAGATGCGAGAAAAACCGCCGTTTCGTACTTGGAATCAGTCTGTTTTCATTCACTCACTGTTGATCGACGTTTTGAGCTTTTTTAAAATTAAATTAAAAAAAATCCCTTTAGACCAACTTGGATTTTATTTTCTAAAGTAAGGGAAAATACCTATTCTTTCAGATTAAAGGAGGAGATGTTCGGGTTCTAGCGAATGTAGCTTTTATTTTGATTAAAAGAGAGTGGTCTTCTGAAATTCGGATGCAGGGATACAAGATGCTTCAGGTTTGTGTTTTTATTTATCTTCACTTCAGTCATTTAGGTTTTTTAGAATCACATACATAATACAATTTTCACTTTTATCACTTTTGTTTAGAAATTAGAATTACTGTCAATTACTTAATTTTCTAAACCAATCAAAGGATTTCATGTTTGTTCAGAGTTTTGTTAATTTTTGAAGATAAATATACAGTATACAATAATACCGTTATTCATTGCATTAGCATTGTTTATTTATTTGTATTTTATAATCTGCAGCACTTAGTTCGGCTGAGTTGGGATGAATTTACTAGTGAAGAGAAAATTAATTTTGCTAATGCTGCAATAAGTCTAATATCTGAGATGGTAGATCCTCGAGAAGAATGGGCGCTAAAGAGTCAGACAACAGCTCTTGTTGCTGAGGTTTTTTTCCTTTTGTTTTGAACATTATGGACATGTAATTTCACATCAACAATTCACCATTAACAAGGATTGGTTTTATTCCCAATGATAGGTAGTTAGAAGAGAAGGGTTAAGCATATGGCAGGATTTTCTGCCGTTGTTGATTTCTATGTCAAGTAAAGGACCTATCGAGGTATATGTAATTTTCCAATATTGTCATGGACACACGCTTATGTTTATTATATATTACGCATATTTACTGAAACATGAAGTATCACAAATTCGCAATAAATATAAATTCAGGCTGAGATGGTTGCAATGTTGCTAAGATGGATTCCTGAAGATATTACGGTTCACAATGAAGATTTGGAAGGTTTGAGACAGGACGATTTACCTGGTTACACTAGATTGTATATGTTATCATTTACTGATTATCATTCTTTCTCGGAGTTTTTTTGCACAGGAGATCGTCGAAGGGCATTGCTACGTGGGTTAACTCAGTCTTTATCAGAAATACTACCTCTTCTGTACAATGTAAGTTATTTTTAATGTTTAAGTTGATTATGAACTAGCAAAAGAAGATTGAAGACATAAATATCTCATGTAGTTACTTGAAAAACATTTTGGTGTTGCTTTGGAGTATGTTGGAAGGAATCAATTTGACATAGCAAAGCAGCATGCTACAACTGTAACAGCTATTCTGAATGCTATAAATGCATATGCGGAATGGGCTCCTGTTTCCGATTTTCAAAAATATGGTTTAATTCAGGGGTATGGCTGTAGTTTCCACTATATTTTCTCTATTTTTTTTGTATATATTGAGTTATATCATATTTTCAAACAGATGTGGCTTCTTACTTTCTTCCCTTGAGTATCGACTTCATGCTTGTGAATTTTTTAAACATCTCTCACAAAGGTGGGTGGCAATTTGATTTTTTTAGGTGAAGGTTCATAACATTTATAATGAAATACTGAAATGATACTATTTTCTTGTTATTTATGTGCAGGAAAAGACCCGTCGATGACCAAGTTTCTGATTTTGACTCTGCAATAAGCAGTACAATCCAGATTTTATTGAAAATATCTGGGGATTTCTTAACCAGATCTAGTTCGAATATAGCTGGAATTGATGAAAATGAAATGGAATTTATGGACGTTTTTTGTGAGAGTATGGTATCGCTTGCTACATCTAACATGCAATGTATTTTAAGGGAAAGCACAACACTTTCTCTATACATACAGCAGGTGATTTCTAAGCAATCTTTTATGATAATTCATACATTTATTATCAAATTATCAGTTTCCTTTAGAGTTAATCAAAGATTTATATCTATTTTAGCACTTGTTTCCACTATTTTTTCGTAATATAGAATTCATGTCATAATATCATCTCTACTAGTTAGAAAATGAACTATTCTGTGTGTGAAAATGTCTACCCTTTAATAATTAATATATTCCTATCAAATGAGTTTTTAAATTACTTGATCTGCAGGCAGTGCAGCCACCTATGTATTGGTGCAATGCGTGTAGAACATGCTTATTAATTAATACAATAAATACAATAAATACATTACCTAGAATCAGATCATAATTGAGTAAATGATACATTAAATTATGTTCGTTTTTGCACACGTTTATCAATAAAAAATTGGTAAAAGCAGTCAGAAAAGAAATGGAGAAGCTCACCGTCAGTTTAAGAGAGTTTCTGGAGCATTAGTAGGTGGCTAGGTGCAGAGAAGGAGTTGCCCATTTTCTTTGCTGTTTCTAAATTGTAATGGACGGGGTATTTAAATGCTATACGTTTTCTGCATATTAATTAGGTCAAATCCTGATCCACACAATGATTCGACAAGCAATGTGTGTGGAGCATAGCCACTAACCCGTGCATTGGCACAGACAGTTACGCATTCTAAACCATGCTATAAAAAGATTTTCGTAGCATTCATCCTTGCCTCCAGAACATTATCTTAAATATGTTTTGATACATCTCTTTGATCGTCTTATTAGCAAAGTTGCTCCATAGGGCAAAGATTGCTACTTCACTAGACTTGTTTAGTCATTTGCGTCCTTACCCTTTCCAATTATTAATAGAATTTTCTATCTACCGGTTCTACCCCCTCCCCCATAGTATATTGTATCATGTAAATCCTGCTATTTCACGTCAATCAATCAATTGGTTTCAAACCGTCTAGTAGACAATCACTGGTAAAAAAGGGAAAGAAAAGGGATAAACACATCCACCAATAAGCCTGTAAATGGTATACCGGAATCCGTATTCGAATCCGCATTCGAATATGACTATCCGGATTCGGATACCTGAATTGAAATCCGGATTTTATTTGGTCGGATTCGGATATCCGGAAAATCCGCCGTTAAAATCCGAATTCGTTTAAGAATTCCGGATTCGGATATCCGGATAAATATATAATAAATTAATATTATTATATTTATATATTATAAATCATTAAACATTTAAAATCTTAAACCTAATTACCTTTATAATTATAAATCTTTTTAACTTATTAACTTATAATTATTAAATCATAACCCTAACTCTAACCCTAACCCTAACCCTAAAGTTATCCGGATTCGGATTATCCGGAAATCCGGATAATTTATTCGGATTCGGATTATCCGGATAATTTATCCGGATTAGGATTTTCAAATCTGGATTTTATTCGGTCGGATTCGGATATCCGGATAATTATTCGGATTCGGATACCTGCATATCCGATCCGAATCCGATCAATATACAGGCTTATCCACTAATAACCTCTGAGATTTCCAGAAGAAATTGTTCGGAAGTTGTTGTCTGAAGATCTCCAATTCACGAAGTTCCTCGCAGAGTCACTACGTTAACATATGGCACATTTAATTTAGCTTAAGTTTAAATTATAAAATTATTACGATCATATTATTACAAAATATCTGCCTCTTTGGTAATTTCAATTAGACGAGTAGACCCCAAGTCTTTCTTTTCCTTGTCCACATGAGTAGGAGACTAGGAGGTGAATATATATAAACTGTATTTTTGTATATTTTAAATAGTATTTTAGTTTAATTAATGACTGAAAGATCACAGATCAAGTGCGCAAATAAAAACCCATCCTTATTTAAAGTAGTAGTCTTGGCATTATTTTTGCAGATGCTTGGCTACTTTCAACATTTTAAGTTTGCGATACATTTCCACTCTCTGCCTTTTTGGTTGGTATGTTAACTTCATGTGATTTTTTTCTAGCTTTGAATCAATTTAAATATTTGGCTTACATTGTGATTTGCAATGTAGTTACTACTGAAGGGAATCTCACCCAGAGGACATAATAGTGTCCAATCTTCCATAGATAACTCTACTGCTAGTATTTCTGGCTCTGCTTCTGTTCAAGCTGATAATGATAAAAAAGCTTTGATTCTTCTCATCAATGATGATATCTGTGCAGCAATATTAGATTTATCTTTTCAGAGATTCCCAAAAAGAATAACTTCAACCGGAGAACCTTTTGCTGCTGGTTCTTTAGAACTATGGAGTGATGATTTTGATGGGATGGTCGAATTTGGTCTATATCGTTCTAAGTTGGTACTATTATTGACCCTAAGAATACATGCGTTTAATGTTTTTAATTTTTACATATATATTATTTTTTGGAGATAGATGAATATTATTTTCTTCCTTTCATTTTCACTTTCATTTGAGATTATATTAGCTTGATCCAATTTTGATGAAACTATACTTCTAAAATTTTATCATTCCTTTTATTAAGATTTTTTTACCTAAATTGTTTTGGTGCATGTTCTTCTTCCTCCAGTCGTTCGTTTTCTATTTAAAAAATCAAAATGTGGATTATCTTCAATCAATGAATATGCTATATGGAAAATTTTCTGACAATACATGCATGTTTCAATCTTCTTGGACTTATCAGTAAGAGTAAAATTGTTAATAATATTATGAAGGAAAGGATGTATAAAATATATTTCCCAAGCTTGATTTTTTTTCAATTAGTTTATTTGAGTTTGAGAATTTTTTTTGAAACAGTTTAGTTTGAGAATTATTTCCGTCAAAAATATATTTTGTTAATTTGTTTTGTATGTTGCCATTCTATGATAATGATATCTGATCTCTAGTGCAGTTGGAGATTATCAAGCTTGTTGTTTTTCACAAACCATTGTTGGCTGTAACAAATATTTCCAATAGAATAAATTCATCAATCAATGGTGGTCCAAACACTTCTCCAATAAATGTAAAATGCATTTTCCTTAATTATTTACTTAATTTTTGTAATAGTACCGTAGTTCATTGTGCACTTGTGCCAAATCATCATACTTAAGTTTGCCATGCTATAATTTTTACGGTTTCATGTGTTTTTTCAGGCCATGAGTTTACTGGAATGTTGGCAACCTGGATTAGAAACAATAATCAATTCAACCTTTGATGAAACAAAAGTTTGCATCAACTCTGAAATCAAACTAGAGATTCATAGAATTCTTGAAGGTTTTCAAATAATATGTAAATTTTATCAACAAAATATATATTTGTTTTCTATTATTTTAAATGACAAATCCCATAATTTAAATGAAGGTTTACTCCAACAATTCATGCATTCAAAAACGAATGACCCAGCACATGCAATAATACTTGGACGATATTTAAATACATTTGGTCCTTTCTTGAAATGCTTTCCAGATTCTGTTGGCGGTGTTGTCAATAAACTATTTGAACTTCTCACATCACTTCCACTTGTGCTTTCAGTAAATACATTATTACACAACACTTTTTGTAGTTATTCTTCACATTACCTTTATAAATTTTTTCATCACTTATGCTTCTGGTATTTTTTTGCCAGGATCCATCTACAAACAATGTCCGCCTTGCTAGATTACAGATTTGTACATCATTTATACGGATTGCTAAAGCTGCTGATAAAAGTCTTCTTCCTCATATGAAAGTTAGTAACATTTCCAATTTCATTTATAAGTTCAGTTGATTAGTTCAATGCATCTTTAAGAAATTAGGATTTTTTTCTTGTTTTTGAAAAAACTGAGTTTGGGTACTGGACACCAATTGATGGAATATTGTTCTGTTAATACTTCAATGGCATCTCCCAAGAAGAATGACCCAATAAATAGATGCAATATCTTTACTTAAGATTGTGGGGAACTAAACGGTTTAGTTTCCTGTAAGCTGTAACTATAAACAAACGAAAAATAAAGGATGAACCATTTTTTCTGTTTTATTATCTCAGTCATTATATATTTATATCACAGGGGATCGCTGACACCATGGCATATCTCGAAACAGAAGGCCGTTTGCTTCGGAGTGAGCACAATCTTCTAGCTGAAGCGTTTCTTGTAATGTCTTCATCTTCTGGGTAAACTCGTAGTTATTATTCTCTCACGATCGTTTCTCTACTTTAGTATTTTACAAAATCCCCCTTAGAGAAATTTTAAATTTATCTACATGGTAATAGGATATCTTGATTATCTTCATATTCTATATGTTTTTAATACAGACAGTTACAGAAGCAAGAAATCTTGGCTTGGTTGCTTGAGCCTTTGAACAAACAATGGACACAATTAGAATGGCAGATTTCATTTTTATCTGATCCCCTTGGTTTGACCCGCTTGTGCTCTGATGCTCAATTCATGTGGTCAATTTTTCACACAGTTGCTTTTTTTGAGAGAGCCCTAAAAAGAAGTGGAATTAGGAAAGGTCACGGCAGTTTACAAGCTTGCACATCCGCAGTTGATGGTTCTGTTTCTCAAAATCCAATGTTGTCTCATCTGTCATGGATACTTCCTCCACTCATTAAGGTTGGTGTTATTGTATAAACATAATTTCTTACTTCGTGTATTTTCATCATTTTGTAATATTAATAATATTATACAATATACATATTCATCTTATCTTGTGTTTCTCTGCATAATCACGTAAAGAAATATACAATACCAGAATAGTTGAGGATGCACTATATGCACATCCAATCATCTTAAGTTAGATCATTGCACTAGGTGTACCCCTCCATTTAAAAAATCCAAATTCAATCAAATATCACTACTGATAATTATAAGGAACAACTGTTTGGGAACTTCTATACCATTCCAAAATGGAAGCCATCTCTCTAATGGAAAGTCTGGCTCTGTAGCATATCACTTAAAATAGCCTTTACATCTTCACACACCATGGATCATTTGAAAAAATCTTTGTTTTTATGATAAAAAACCTTCAATGCTGTTTCACACTTCCACTACTGCTGTTTGATAGGTTTATTTATTCCACAGTTACTTCGATGCATACACTCACTTTGGTCACATCAAGTAGCTAATTCATTGCCTCTAGAAATGCGAGCAGCAATGAGCATAAGCTATACTGAGAAGGCAGGTCTTCTAGGGGAAGTTGTATCTAAACAAACAAAGGGTCTGTTGGCTTCTTCAGATGGTCATCAAATGGAAGGTAATGCAGATGGACATGCCGAGTCAGGTGAAAATAGTCTGAGAAACTGGTTAAAGGCTATACGTGATAGTGGGTAGGTTAAATTTTAATTTTTTACGCCATGATTCTCTGAATGTTTTTTCTTTCTATTTTATGCATCTGAATACACAGAGTTTTTTAAAATTCAATTAGGCAACTTGTGGGGTGTGCAGTGTACTGGTGTTAGATTTTATAAAGATAAATATCTTCAGTTTTTATATCACTTTACACTATTTTTGTATTATGAATTGCATTAGCGTCTAGCAATGGTGCTATTTTGATTTATTATGAAATTTAGACTAATTATATTTTTTTTTATTCTTCAGTTATAATATTTTAGGAATGTCCGCATCAATTGGAGAATATTTTTTTCAATGCTTGGATAGTTCCTCCGTGACATTAGCTCTTATGGAGAATGTTCAATCAATGGAATTCAGGCATATACAAAAGCTTGTCCATCTGGCTATTATTCCTATTGTCAGATACTGCCCTCCAGATTTACGAAAATTGTGGCTACATAACCTCCTGCTTCCATTATTTCTTCATTGCCAGCAGGCTCTTAGTTGTTCATGGTCAGGTATATTGCACGAAGGAAGAGCAAAAGTTCCAGATAGGTTTGGTGATCTTTCTGGATTAGATCTAAAAGTTGAAGTGATGGAGGAAAAGTTACTTCGGGCATTAACACGTGAGATTTGTCAACTTCTTTCTTTTGTTGCTTCACCATCTTTAAATAATGGAATCCCTCCCATTGAACAATTTGGAAACACTCAATCTGTTGCTATATCTTCACTGAAAGATTTGGATACTTTTACCTCAAACTCTCTAGTATGGTAATTTGACTAATTTCTACTATAGTACTATTAGACTTGTTTTTTCATATATCATTTTTATTCAATAATTTGTATAATGTAATATTTTTTTACAAAATTTTAACCGTAAAGTGATTTTCTTTTTGTAGTTTCTTGCTTGTTAATAAGGATCTGGCTCTTCCAGTTCTACAGATAATCATCAAAGCATTTTCTTGGACAGATGGTGAAGCAGTTTCTAAAGTTGCTTCCTTCTGTAGTACCATGATTCTGCTAACTATTTCAACAAAAAATATCGAGCTCAACCAATTTGTCGTAAAAGATCTTTTTTCTGCGATTATTGGAAGTTTGACACTTGAATCAAATGCTCTTTATGGTTCTGATCTTGTTGAACTGTGTCGCCTAGTATTTGTTTATCTCTCGGATAGAGACCCTACTCCCAAACAGGTTGGTCCATAGCTTGAGTCTTACTTTATTTGTTTAATGATGTGTTGTTGCTCCCTTGCTCGTATCAAACATTTAGAGCTGATGATTTATCAAATGACAGATTTTGCTCTCTGTTCCTGGCATCAAAATGGAAGATATAGTTGCTTTAAAAGAATCTTTAGAAAAAATAAATAGCCCGAAAGAGCAGAAACTACAGATGAAAAGTCTGCTTCTATTAGCCACAGAAAACAAATTCAGAGCTCTTGTTTCTCAAAGAAGCATTAGCGCCATTACAAATGTCACAAGTAAGATAGGGAACCCAATTTGAATTTTTATCAGGAACTTTATGAGTCACTGAATGTTTTTTCAGTTGTGCTGTAAATTAAAAAGAAGAAAAATCCTATGAAGTGATTTTTTTAATAGCAGTTGTAGGTACATTACTGTCATATCATAATAACATGGTTGAATCTTTCATGTTTCAGGTAAGATTTACAGCACAAACTCCATGTCATCTGCTCCTAGTGTTGAGGACGATGTTATCGGATTGGCAGCTATAACATGAACACCTTTATCTCTGTGTTTGCTCCCCATTCATCCCTTCCTGTACATCGAGTCGAAGCCTATGATGGTACTGCAAATCTTCTTCAAACAGCGTGAAAAGCAAAAACATGGTTGTTTTATTAATTGAAACGGAAAATAAAAAGTAAATTGTCTTATAGCAAAAGAAACCCAGATCGATAATTTTAATTTAACCCTATACTTGATACATTTTAATTTTTATAAATAAATAGAGCACAAACGAAGAAGAAGAAGAAGAAGAAGAGATTGAATTGTTAAGTTGCAGTGATAAGATATTTTTGTATGTTTTGAGTGGCAAAGTTTATCCTCCATTCCCATCATCCATAGATAGATGATAGAAGAATGGTTGGATTTGTATGAATTATTTGTTTATGCCATCTTTATCTTTATTGTCTTATTGGGATGCGTTCAGAATTCAGGTAGATGGATAGATCCATCATCCATCCATAGATGAAATGATTTGTGGAGATGCGTCATAAGCAGGTGGATGTTTTAATTGTTTACATAGATTCCATTATTGCTTGCATTATTTCATCTCATCAAAAATCAAAATACTATTTTTATAAACCTAATTCTTAATAATATCTTAATTCAATGTTCCAACTATCAATCCTTGTAATCTTATATTCTTTTCAAGACAATTATTGTCAGTTTGTCACCTAAATTTGAATTTCACTGTAAAAATTTTAATTAAATTTTCAGTATGATATAATATGAATATAGGTAGACATTTTAGAATTTAGATAAGTAGATAATGTTGCCATTTGGCAGCGGCAAGCTGTCGTCATCATTCAATCCAAATTCTTATTTATATCCCCCTTCAAATCCCTCCAATTTCCATAAGCACGCGAAGTTGCAAATCTATTGTTCACCTCCAAGATTTCAATTTCCAGTTACTGCAATGGAGGCTGCGACGATGAGTAGTGGCGGCGGTATCGTCAGGGCGCTGGATAATGTTCCGATTAGGAGGACCATGGCAGCGGGGAGATGGGTAAAGAACGCGATCTCTTCCTATAAGATGGCTTTGTCTGCTAAAGACCGAGTAAGGTTCAATTTGGAGCTTGCTGGGAAATCACGTAGGATTCCGATCACGGCGGTTTGCGATGTGAGGTCGAATGGGATTTTTTCTTCTGAAACAGAATCGCCGAGGAAATCCACGCGTCACACGGTGAGTTTGTAATTTTGAATGTTTTGTTTTAAAAAGAAATAAAGGGATTAATAAATAAAATCATTAACAGGTTAGTGGATGTCGTCCCCAATTATTCGTCGGACTTCCACTGGCTTCCGTCGTCTCCGACGGATCCAATGTAAACCACGCCAAAGCGATCGCGGCAGGATTGAAAGCGTTGAAGCTTTTAGGCGTGGATGGTGTGGAGGTCCCGGTATGGTGGGGAATAGTCGAGAAGGAAAAAATGGGAGAACAAAACTGGTCAGGTTACTTTGCACTTGCAAAGATGATCCAAGAAACTGAATTAAAGATGCACGTTTCATTCAATTTCCATGCTTCTCCGGCAGCATCGATTCCTCTTCCGACATGGGTGTCTGCCATTGGAAAATCTAATCCCGATGTCTATTTCACAGACAAAGAAGGGAGGAGGAACATGGAATATTTATCCTTGGCTATTGATGATCTTCCTTTACTCGGTGGCAAATCTCCACTTCAAGTCTACGAAGCTTTCCTTCGAAGCTTCGAAGCATCATTTCGTGATCTCATCTGCACAACAATCACTGTAACTTAACCTCCTGAATTCCAAACCTTAAAATTCTCGTCGATTTATCATTGGTTTCTTTAATTGAATTGTGGGTATTTCAAAATTTCCAGGACATTTCAATTGGACTAGGACCGGACGGTGAGCTCCGGTACCCATCTTTGTTATCTTCGGCAAGCACCGGAGTAGGGCAATTCCAATGTTATGACAAGCACATGTTGAGTCAACTTCAAAGACACGCCGATGAGTGTGGCAACCACAATTGGGGTTTATCCGGTCCACACGACGCTCCTAATTACGACCAGACACCTGAATCTGGTAACTTCTTCAAAGATGCCAATGGATCATGGGAGACTCCATATGGAGATTTCTTCCTCAAATGGTACTCTGCCCAACTCCTTAACCACGGAGACCGTGTTCTCTCCATGGCTTCCAAGGTGTTCCATTCCCAAAATTCCCATGTTGGTATCTCCGGGAAGATCCCTTTGATGCACTCATGGTACAAAACTCGATCGCACCCATCGGAATTAACAGCCGGTTACTACCATACAGATTTAAGCAGAGACGGTTATGATTCGACAAGCAAGATGTTCAGCCGAAATTGTTGTAAAATGATTCTCCCCGGAATGGAACTTCCAGGTGAGAATCCACAGTTGTTACTTTCTGAGATGAAGATGTCATGTGAGAGGCACGGTGTGGGAGTATCCGGGGAGAACTCATCGATTCTGAACGGGTTTGGAAAGATCAAGGAGAATATAGGAGGTGGGGAATCCATGGATTGCTTCACTTATCAGAGAATGGGCGCTTCTTTCTTTTCGCCGGAACACTGGCCGCAATTCATGGAGTTTGTTAGGAGTGTTGGTCAGCCGGAGGTTTCATCAGATGATCTCCCGGGCAGTATGACGTTGAGAAGCACAAAGGCGAATGCAGGGCGGAAAATGCAAGCTGCTGCTTAAGTAATTATTACTAATTAGTAATTAGGTATGTAATTTTCAAAATAAGTAATGTAATTATGTAAGTAAAAATAATATTATCATGTAATTTGGTAATTGTAATTATTAATGGACTGTATTTATGAATATACTATTGTCTATCAGTCTATAACTATTGTGTATAATTATAATTTTGTAAATGTAAGATAATAGAAAATAGTTTTATTTATTTATTTTTTGAAGGTATTAACTAAGGGTGACTTTGATCGGGGCTGAATATCTGCTCCGTTTTTGTTTTTTGTCCCGTGTCCCGTTGGAAAGCTCAAGCTCGGACAGGTCGCCCCGTTTTTTAAAATTAAAAAAATAATAATATATTAGGTTAGGTATCGTCGTCGAGTGGGAATAAGTGGGATTTAGATTTAGGTTATCTTTGTCGGCGGCTGCTCTGCATCTCCTTGTTCCTTCCATCTGCTGGCGGCTGCTCATCTCCAACGCAGTCTGCTTACAGCTACATGGTCTAAGGCTACTTCTGTCGGGGTTATGTTGCGAAACACTCGATCTTGTCCGTAAACTCAGATTTTCTGATGAGACTCCTTACTAGTTTGTGATATCTGTGGTCTTGAAGCTGTCGACGGCAATGCAGTCGGTTATTGCGAAACAGGTGCATGCCCATATATTGAAATCGATCCTTCAATTCGATGAGGTTCTGGACACAGCGCTCATCGATTCATGAGTTTGATTCTCATTCCATGTTCTGAGAAAGATTTACCATCTGGAAAGAGAGAGAAAAGGTCATGGAGTGAAAAAAATGCGTTGAGAAATGGCAGATGTATAGAACTTTCAACCAAATAGTGCTTTTTCAAATCTCTCAAAATGGAATCAGTTCCAAACATATATGTCATGGCGGCTGCGAATCTCGAAATTAGATTGGGAAGTTGGAATATGCGAAAAGGGTGTTCCTGTAATTGAGTTCGGGGAAGATACGAGAAAAGTATTCGACGAAATGCTGGATTTATTATTACTACTGGATTTATTATTTATTTGAGATTTGTAGTTACTGACTTACTTGTCCAGTACTCCAGTTTACTAATTATGATTAATTTATGGTTTTATGCAGTATTTTTAATTTTGTAGGTAATTAGGTCGCCCCGGATTTGTATTTTTAAATTCGGTTAGGAAACTGTAATAGAGAACTGCATATCTAGGTTAATGGTTAAAAGGCATAGAAGGAAGGTAATTTGAGTTAATGGAGTGATCCAAAAATCACATCCATAGAGAGTCCTATCTTCTAAGAAATGGTTTTTCTTTTGCAGTAGAAACGATATGTGGAATCACTTACGAGTAGTAGACCGAAAGGTAATGACAGAGTTTTCCCTTGAAAAAGAAAAATAGGTCATGGAGCACACCAGGGTTTTTACATTCCCCATTGTCCTAAGCTTACTACGTAAGAACGATGAGGCATAGATCGTTTTAGGAAATATTGAGTCAGTTTTTCAAAGATTGTTGAAGGCCAAATGATCGTAAGATCACGTGGCTGGATCAATGCAGAGGACGTGAGGTGGGTCACATATGATCACTCCTCTTTTTTTGTTTTAAAATTTATATATTACCAAATAGTTTTAACTATAAAAAAAAAAGTTAATTTCACATCCTAAAATTTAAACCATAATTTCATTTCTTTCTCCTTTTCCTCTTCCACTTTCATTTTCCCTCTCTTTATCGTCGGACCTCTCCACCTTCAAAAACCATTTTATTTAATTTTTATAAAATTTAATTTATTTAAACAAAAAGGTTTTTTATGCAAAATATTCAAACAATTTATTAAACCTGAACCCGACCAAACTTAACATCTAAACCGGGTTTGGATCAGGGTTTAATATTTTTTGACCTTCCCGGGCTTTAACCCAAACCCGGACCCGATTTGAAAACTCGGATCCGGGTCTAGGTAAACCCGATCCATGCCCAATCCTAGCAAATATATTAATTAAAAATGAAAAGTTTATATATTGTTGCTACCATGGTCTAGTAACCAGACCGTAGACCACACGAACGGATCTGAGGTCCATGGGCCGGAGCAGATCGGGAGTCGAGAGGCTCGACTACAGGAAATGAGAAGTTGAAATCATAAAGAAAATTCCACTTGTAACAGACAAACGTCACTTGTTATCGATGAGGAGAGTTTTGAGTGTGTGTCTAACAATATTCATGTCACACACCATCATATATTAAGAATCTAAAATAATTAGACGTCCAAATTCGTATCAGTCCCAATAGCCAAACGCCGTCTTAGAGCTCCGGTAAGTCACGATGTTTATGAGTTTGACTATCTGATCAACAAGAGCAATTGAATGTGAATATTTCATCCGAGACCCTAAGTTATTAGAGAAAGGATTGTTAACATGTTTAAGTTAATTAATAGCAGTTAACTGGAGATATAAAAATATCTAAGAAGTATCAAGGATCAATCCCACTAATTACGTGTAGAGATTTAATCCTATAAATAATCTATGATCAAGAAGTCTAATCTTCCGAGCCGATGCGAAGCCCATGTCATTAATCATGTTATTAAATGAGCTTTAGTAAAGTTAAAAACAGAGGTGGAAACGAGACAGGTCTGGAGTTAGTGGTCTCGATCCCAGTCAGTCTAGAACAGGATGGATCGGAGTATTTCCAAAGGCCGGACTAGACCCTGTTCTGTCTATCGCCTTAAGTAGTTTCAGGTCAAGGTCACTCAATGAAATTTCTCTTTCTTGGACTCTGATCCATCACGTTTTAGGACCGGATCGGACTGGATTTTTTCGTCTTGAAATTTCTTCTAATGGGGCCCGGGAAACATGTCGTGTTGAATATGTCAAAAACGAAGTCAAATTTTCATATTATAAAACTATCAAAAATAAAAGTCCACTGACATCCAATAAATTCATGACCGCATGGATCATGACCCAATAAAATAAAAATCAAGTAAATTAAATTTAAAACAATGTCAAAATTAAAATAAGGTCAATCACACATTTACAGTTTTACACTAATCCCATATTCACACACCAACATTTAAATTTTCAATTTTCAATTTTCAATGCATGCCGCCTTTTTTTAAATCCATTAGCAGTTTCAGTTTGGCACATTTGATTTTATAAATCGATAGATAATGTTATTTTTAACAATAATAATGCTGGAATACCAACGTCTTACTCATTAGAGAAGGTGGGACAAAAGAAAAGAATATTTAGAAAATGCAAAGAAGATGCATTAAGAATTGAAACTAGATCTTGAGAAAGTGGAGATAACGTGGATATATATCTACATGAATGGAGAATTAATTGATATTAAATATTTTGATTAATGAAGAAGAAAGGCAAATCTGTATACAGACTAATAGACTATACCTCAAGTTAATATATCGGGCGGTCAGTTTCATTCTCCGATCGGATATAGGAAAAATATGCAGAAGAAGATATTGATCAAAACCTCCTTTTGCCAAGAGCGTTGTCAGATTGCAGTTCTGAAAGCCATCAGCAAGGTTCATGGTAAGTTGATCGATCTGTGACAAAAAAATGTCAGTTTAATTCTAGTTAGTAGTTATATATATGCATGCATCGATATATATATATATGTGAATTAGGGTTTATACA
This sequence comes from Zostera marina, assembly GCA_001185155.1. Taxonomy (NCBI): domain Eukaryota; kingdom Viridiplantae; phylum Streptophyta; class Magnoliopsida; order Alismatales; family Zosteraceae; genus Zostera; species Zostera marina. The sequence continues at coordinate 790,882 of LFYR01000643.1, read as the reverse complement.
GGGGTAGATGAAGTAGCAATCGACGCCAAAAATAACACGGTCACACTAATCGGGGACATTGATGTGACCAAAGTCGTGAAGAACCTTGCCAAGGTGGGGAAGATGTCTGATATTTTGAGTATCGCACCTTACAAGAAGGAAGTCCCAAACACCAAACCGAAAGAAGAAGCCAAACCTAAAGCAGAAGCCAAACCCAAGGAAGAAACAAAACCCAAGGAAGAAGCTAAATCTAAAAAAGAAGAAGGGTCAAAGAAACCTAAAGAGGAAGAAGACGAAGGTAAACCTAAACTTAAAGAAGCAAAGAATGCTGAAAGTCTGAATCCCAAATTAAACATTGAGATCATTCCTCATTGTAATGGATACTGTGGAGGGAGTTGTAGCAGTTGCTATCATGTTGGCTATGGTTGTGGATTGCCAGGATACCACAGGGAATGGCAGGGGCAGATCAGATCCCCAGGGAATTACTGCGGTGGTTGCCACAATGATACTATCGTCTATGAAGAAGACAATAATTGTATTATTATGTGAATCAAATCAGAATTCTGAATTCAGATTGATAGAATGTTAATTCTCAATATATCATATGTCATCATGTTTTCTTTTTATACATACAAAAAAATCAGATGAGGTTTGACCTCATTTGTTTTCTTGTAGTTCCTATACTATCAGTTTTTCTTCTATATCTAAAAATCTACATTCACACCATCCTCTATCAACTCACACAGTCATACCTAACCACTGGAATGGTTAACCATAAAACTTCCATTTGCCTTTGAATGGATGATCAGATTGGTCGTAGGTTCTTCTTCTTTAGTAATTCCTTATATATCTTTCAAACCACATCAGATTTGTTCAGTTCTTCCCCAATTGCAGGCTCATTGATCAATCAATGGAACCGAACAATAGAACAGATCAGTTACAACATACAACAAAACAGACGAATACAGATCACCGAAAAGTCGAAAATCACACCAAACAGTTGGAAAATAACGACACGAGCAAATGAAATGATATAGAAAAAATCCGATTTAAAAATAAAGTAAAAAAAATCAACGGCGAAGAAGACGATAATAGAATGCATACAATAAGTTGATCCGAAACATCTTGAAATCGGTACTGCAAAAAACTCCCCGGCGGACTTTCTAGAATTCCGGTAGACTAAGTGGAGCCGCTTGAGAGAAACGGGAATGAACACGACTATTTGTACTATTTAGAAAATCGTGTGGTACTCGGATCAGGTAATCGGATTATAATTTTTGATCGATCGATTGATCTAATTGAAAATGAAGAAGAAGAAGAAGAAAAAATCCGTTGGAAATGAATCACCCTTTGTAGTTTTTTGTACTATTTCAAAAAAAAATGGTCTCCTTAGACGGGCGGAGAGGAGACACAGATATCATTTAGAACATGACTAGAACCCTAAAATTTAGAAGAACTAAAGAGAATATTTAAATTTAAAATTAAGTTACACGAACTAAAATCAATAAACCGATTAACTAACCCACCCACCAACCAACCAACTAATCTCAACCACACGATCTCCAAATCCTTCCTTGTAGAGATACGACCATTACCGAAACATCATCATGATACTTCCTTCTATCTCCCTGCGGAATATCCAGCAGTTGGTAGAAATCCATTCCTAATAAATAAATCATCGTTGACAAAAAAAAAAAATTCAGTTTTCTATTATGATGACAAATCTTGTGAATTTCACTTACCGTTCTTCTTCGCGGCACGACAAAGAAGCTCGGCAATAAGGTATTGAGCAGGATCACCTTCCGGCACGTTCTCCATGAACCAAGCGACGTGAACGACCACCTCTTCGTTGCTGAAGTACTGGTAAAGCCCATCGGAAGAGAGGACTAGAAACCGGTCGTGAGAAGATACACGGTGGTGGAGAAGTGATGGACTGCAGCTTAGATACGGTGAAGTTCCAATGTAGTCTATTCGAAACATCTCCAAAAGTGCATCGTTGAAATTCGGCTAAGGTCAAAATTAATTATTAAAGTCAACGTTATTTTCCCAAAAAAAAACAGTCAAAGAACAAATAAGTCAAACCACTAACCTTCTTTAGAAAAGCGGCGCCAAATGCACGGGTCACTTTTAACTGCCCTTTAACTCTATCGTTGAAAACGGACTGAGAATCTTCCGGATGTTCGGATTTTATTCTGGAAACTTCCTGCATAGATTTACCTTATTATTTTTTACTCCTATTTGTCTGAATCGTAATTGATTGCTAGCATTTGCATACTACCTTGTTAATGGAAGTGGAGTGATCGGAGGAAAGCTGGAGAGCATCGAATCGCAATCGGAAAATCGACATTTCCTGAGATTTTTGAGATTTTGTGGTTTTCCGGATTGGAGATTCCTCAGAAATTCGATCTAATTCTTTGCCGACGCTCGGACACGTCGGGAGATTGTTACCCGGATTATTCTCCTGCGCTAAGACGACACGGCTGTCGCCGAGATTCATCACGTAGACGTCTTCATCCTTCATGAGCATGACGAGAACACACGACCCCATCAACGCGAGCTCTGGATTCGTGTCCAACGTGGATTCAACCATCGCCACGTACGCATCCTCCGTCGACTGGAGTCCACGTGTCATAGCGTCAAGGATCGAATCGTGGTCGACTGGTCCCGACTTCAACCTACGGTTTGGCATTGGTCCCGACTCTTCCTCCGCCGTCGTCGGGAATCCTCTGTCAACATCGTTCATCTGATGGGTTCTGTTTCTATCTCTGTCCCAATCGTAATTCCACGGGAAGAGCTTCTTCCGTAGGGATTTCTGCTTCTTCACGATCTTCTTCAACTTGGCTCCAACCGCCGATCGTTTCAATCTCTGTCCGTCGGAGGTGTGAGAAACGTGTTCGGTCTGAAAACTTATGGAGTCGAATCTTCGGCTGGTGATATCGGAGACGGAGAGGGACCTGTCGGTAGCGTACTCTTCCATGAGTTCCATCTGAAGAAGTTCGGAGAGACGCATACTTCTGGTTCGTTCCCCTCTTCCGTTCTCAGAGGTTTCCTCCTCCTCGTAGTCCCAAAGCAAGCCTTCGAGTTCCTTATCTATGGCTCTGTAAAGATTGCACATGAGGAAATCAGGGGCGTCCGGACCGCTGAAACCGTCGTAGATTCCGATGAATAACCAACCTTGTTCTTCGGACAGGACGACGTGCACTCTGTCTTCTCCGGCCTTTCCGTGTGCCCATTGAAGATTGCGGGATTCGGTGAACTCGGTTTCCGATGGTCCGGCGAAATTTTGATTGGCCATCATCGCCGTCGACGTGTTGGATGGGTGGAAGAACCTTTGCATCCAAGAACGATCGGAGATGTGTTTGGCAAATGTTTGAGAGAATGCATTTCGCATGGATCCACTCACACTCCTCATAAGCCGATGTCGTAGACCAGCAACTCCTCTCCTCCTCCGCCCGATTCCACCAGAGAAATTGCTCCGGTTATTGTTGTAGTCAAGTGGTCCAGACAAGAAACTCCCACCTCTTTCCAAAGGTCCCGACATGAAAAATCCATCTCCACCAACACCACCCTTCTCCAAAGGCCCCGACGCGAAACCCCTTTCAAGAGGCCCCGACATGAATCCACCGTTAAGATCACCGGAGACGCCACGAGGCACAGGCTGCAACGGAATTGCGGCAAACGACGCGGTGCTTTCAAAAGACGCAGCTGGCTCTTGGACATCGGCGGTATACAAGATACTAGAATTCCCAGTGGTTCTAGCAGTGGTAGCATTAGCACTTACCGACGCACCGGAAATAGTCTTAAAAGTCGTTTCCGGTAAGAAACCACTCTTACTCACAGTACCACTAGTATCCTCCTCTCTACGAAACGATCCACCATTCGTTTCTAAATCAAAGTTGGCAGTGGAATCGACCATGAATCTCTCCGAGTTTGACGGAGTAATCCCTGGCGAGTCAAAGACAACCGGTCTCACATAACAGAAAGAGTGCCCAAGACCCTCGCCGAGCGTGTCCAAGAAATCCAAGTCGACGACGTTATCTTTTCCGTTACCAAACGGCGCAGCAAAGCAACCGGCCACACGAGACGTACTATTCCCCATAGCCGCCGTCTACCGACTAGAAACAACACATCTGACGAGCGGAAATAGGAAGTTGAAGAATAATAATACCTCTTCTGGTGAGTTCGCATCATAAGATGACAACCGATTTCAAAACAAAGTCATGGGAAATCCCCTCCAGGAACTTACCCACAACCCACAACCCCGCCCCCTCCCCCCCAACAAACTATCCAGAAATCAAATCATTCGCATCTGACCTTATTGAGAAGAGACAACCCAACATGCAGCAAACAGATCTGTCTTCTTGTTCAACGAAGCAGCCGAAAAGGGGAAGGAAGAAAGAAAAAAAATAGGGTATTTTTCGTGAGTCTGATCTATTGAATCAAAGCAAAGCAGTGAAGTTCAGTGAATCTACAGAGAAGGCCAGAAGGGTTGATAGAATCAATGGCAGCGAAAGGAAGAAAGGAGAAAAAAAAACACTGTACCACTCACTACATTAGTCTTCTCCTCTTCCTTGTTCTCTCAATCGCTATCTATCTCTCTTGGTCCTTCCAACAGTTTGATTCTGAATATTTTAATGGTGGGTGGTGGTATTGGTAATGGTGGGTGTTTTGAGAGTCAACAGACCGATGTATGTATATCAAAATCTCCCCCAAAAACACTTGTTGACATTCATCATCATCAACATCTCATGTCAACATCTATCACAATCTATTCCTACCATTGCTACCCCATCTTTGTTGACCTTAATCCAAATCACCTACCCTCATTTATTATTCTCACTCTTCAAGTTTCCATCAAATATCAACTTCGATCTCTACCGAATACACCGACATTAGAGGGGGGGTTTACTTTGCGATTTTAAATCAAACTTTTCACCTAATATACTTACTTATTATAATGATATAGTCAAAGAAGAAACTTGTAAAATTGCCTAAGGTAAAATCAAAATAATAAGTAAAAGTGGAAGGAAGACCCACATAAACCAAGACCAAATCCAATCTTCGTTTTGACTAAACCCAAAGTTTGCTGGGCATTCAAAGATGTATGTAGTTGGAAATGAGGGGAATCCAAAGTCTATTCAATCACTCTATTCCTCTATTCCTCTGACCAACTGAGCTGAATAAAAAATTGATAAAGAAAGAAGAATCATATATTGTAGTAAAAAAAAAAAATTCTCACACCTTTCAAGTGCTGTGCACTTGGCTTGGAGTATTGGGACTTTATTTAAATAAGGGAGATTTGTCTTTTGATATTTTAAAAAAAAATCATGCATTGTGAATTTGTGATGGGGATGCGTGTGTGTTTAGGAAAGCACTATAAAATTTCAAAAAAATTGAAACGATAGAAAATTCAACAAGTCAATCAGACTAGTTGTGAGTTGGGTTATTATTAAATAGATATAGTTTCTATCTGACCTAATCTAATCTCTGCAAATCACAGGAATCTTATTATATATAAGTATATAACATTACATAACACGGGCATCAATGTTCATGGAAACAAATCTGTCATATTTTAGGTAGGAAATAAACAAATTGTGTCAACTATTTTGAACCAAGATTCTTCTTTCTTATGGACATCTTTCAGGGGAAAAAACATTCATAAAAAACACCAAATCATGATGTCTAATCACACTCGTCTTCTATTCATAAAAAAATCCCCAACCCCTAATTATAATTAAAAAAAAAAAGATAAGTTATCGGATCTCCACTAGGATTGGGCATGGGTCGGGTTTGCCTAGATCCGGACCCAAGTTTACAAATCGAGTTCGGGTCAAAACCCGAGAAAGACAAAAAATAGTGAACCCGGACCCGATTTAGATATCGGGTTTGGTCGGGTCTGAGTTTAATAAATTAATTGAATATTTTGCATAAAAAACCTTGTTGTGAAGATAGAAAGGGTTTGTGAAGATGGAGATATCCGACGAAGGTGAGGAGAGGTCCGACGACGGCGAGAAGAGAGCCGGCGACGGTGAGGAGAGGGTCGGCGACGACGAAGAGAGAGAAAATGAAAGTAGAAGAGAAGAGGGAAATGAAATTAAAGTTTAAATTTTAGAATATAAAATTAACTAATTAAGGTTTATAAAAGATGACAAATTTATAATTATGTATATTAAATTTTTTATAAAGTGTTTTATATAAAATTATATTAGTTATTTATATTTTAATGATTTTTTTATAAATTTCTTCGGGGTTTCGGTTGAGTCGGATTTGGTTAACCAAACCCAAAAAAATCGGGTAAAAAATACTCGGGTTCGGATTGTTCACATCAGGTTTCATGGCCGAAACCCAAACCCGGACCCGACGTGTCCGGGCTCGGGTTTGACCCAACCCACGGTCACCCCTAATCTCCACCTGCTCTGTTGCTCATAATAAACCCACCATATTTATAGGTGAAAATTAAACCAATGTTTATTGAAGATATGTTTTTTGTAGGACCACATCTTATTTTGTGTTATGGTATCTGGATTTTGGAAGGTTTCGAACAGTATATGGAAATGACATTGATTGCAGGATTTCTTGCCAATGACCTGGGACACCCTTGACTCTCTGTCCGACCATGTGATTATTATAATTTCCCAAGACTGATGGGGAGGTTTTTTTTCAACTCATCAAGACTTCTTCAATCTTCATCCATAATTTCATTCATTTTCAATATTAATGAATTTCTCATTAATAAAACATTAAAACCTTCAAGCTTCAACTGTCAGCAAAAGAAATTAATTATTATATTTTACTTTACTTACCTTACCTTTACTTTACTTTACTTTACTTTACTTTACTATGCTAGTATGCTGTGCTTCCAATCAGTTGCTAATAAGATTTTAAATTTTAATTGCCAATGATCTCTGTTATGGACATCAATCATCAATTTAGGGGGAAAAATAAGTCCATGTCAGTTTCCCAGCTAGTTAATAAAGCTTCCCCAAGATGCCTATACATTCTAAATTGTACATATAGATAATAAACCAACACGACAAAAAGAAGACTTATTACTTTCATGAAAGTAAAAGATGGTGAATTATATTTTGCCAAATTAATGTGCTTTTCAAGTAAAATAAAAGCAAAAAAGAAATTTGACTAAAATCTATAATGACAATTGACAAAGCGACAGATTCTTCTTCAAGAAAAAAATATCGATCAATCAATATATTAACCTAAATAAATAAATGGTGAACAACTGAACATATATTATCTATAAGATAATTTTAAAAAAAAATCTGAAAATACTAAGTGCTTAAAAACAACTTAAATTTTAACAATTAGAAGATATGGAATTCTAGATAGATAACGTACCTGTTAGTCTTCTTTCTCTGTCAGATCAATCAAATGCATGGCACATGATCCAAAGGCAATCTAGCAAAGTAGGCATAGACTGCAATTCGGGAAACTCTTCTAATTTGGTCATTCTACGCTACATTGCACTTAAATAGACATACTAAAAAGAACATATGGTTCATCTCCGGCAAAAAGAAAAAAGAGAATAAGAATGTCAGTTGTGAAACTTACACATCAAACAAGAGAAAATATCCATCTGCGATATGAGAGATATATTGAAATATTGATTGGTCTGATAAGGTCATCAAAACGAAAAAAAATTCTCTGTGAAGACTGTAATTAACTTTTGGACGGCAATATGAATATATGTTATAATGGTGATGACTCAAGGGACCTCTGTTGATTATACATTATTACGTGCACTCAAGCAGTTAAAAAATGGTTTGAATACAATTTACCAGGAAGGATCTGTGTCTTCAATAACTCTTTGAGCTTCTTCTCGAATGCACAAAAGGTTATTTCTTATCTCTCTGCAAACTCTACCTTCAAGAAGACGGACAGGTAACCATAACTTTGGTTCAAGTTCCACGACATACGAAAGTATAGATGGAAACCTCTGCTCCCCAAAACAATCATCTTTGAACTTTTCACCACAATTCTGCAGCACATAGATTTCAATTTTGTCAAAAAGTGATTTTCTTATTTAAATGCACAAATTTGCTCATATATGAACGACAAGTCCTAAATGCAGTTAAAATTTATTATGTGGCTGGCTGGTATGGAACTATGAATAAATGTAAATTCAGAACGGAAACATTACCTAAACATCATATCAATTGTCCCTAAACATCATATAGTTGATATCCATCATAGAAAATTTAAAACATCAAGCAATAATTTGTACTGAACATTCAAAAGGAATCAAATCAACTAGTAAAACCAACAAAAGATTATTTTCTGCATAATATAGGTCCACATGTCAATATTGTTGTGCCAAGGTTTGATAGATGAAATATAGATCAAGATAACTTTATGTCAGAACTATGTACTAAATCTTGTGTATGTTTTTTCCAGATCACAATTACAACTATACACCCTTTTAGATGCATCGATTTTTCATTGTTGCTTCCCCAATTAACTTAAAGTGCCGGAAATGTATATTTTTCACAAGTATTAAATCTGAAACAAATATGCAAATACTCCCTCACTGAAGATTAAACCTCCAACCTCTTGTAAGGGGTCTTTACTATTATACCAAGTGGTTTTCATATATTTATTTCTAAAAATGAAAAAAATTAAGCTACAGCGATGTGCTTTCTCAAAAAACAACACCAATTGGGAGTTGAGACTATGTTTCAGTTAAAAACAACCCTTACAAGATACACCAATAATTGAACCATGTTTACTAAAATTTGGACCTTTACCTAGTTAGAAAGAGATAAAACAACTATCAAAACTAGATAGACGAACAGCAACTAAGATAATATGTTCAATTAGCATAAGAAATGAACTCTAGAAATGTACACTTATCCATAGTTCAATATATCATATCAGCTTATAATTGATTACATCAAAATAACAAAACGGCAGAATCTCTTAGATTTAACAATCAGATGACAGTCACAAAAATAGAGCTCTACAGTTTCCACCTACAGAGTACTGCTCCGTCTCCAGCTAAGCGTCCCAGGAGAGCTCCTTCGAGGTTGAACAATTACATTCGTAATTGAAGTAAAAGTTGGAATAATTATAATTGAGAATGTTAGCCTAGCTTAAAGCCTTAAACACAATCCATTGGTTGTTTGATTTCAATATCGTGGTTAATATATTTGTATGATCGTGTTAGCGGTTGTGTTTTCGGGATATAAAAAAAATCTCAAACTGCTTCTCCGGAATTAATCAATTTAAATTCCCAATTCCTGTTTTTTCCCTCTTCCTAATCTCCTTTCTCTCCGGTGACACATCCCAGTCGGGTTAATCAAGCTAACAGAGAGCCACACACTATAACAGTTACCTTATTCTTCTACAAAATAAATTAACTAGATAATATTCTAGTGAACATCCAATAAATATTAAATAATCATGGTCAGTACAGATAATCAAGATATTTTTTGAAATAGTTCACAGTAAATATCCATATATGGCGAAGAATTAAAAAAAAAACTTCTAACCTCTAGTATTGACCATTCACCTTCAAAAGTCTGGAAGTCTCCCTCCACCATTCTGAACTCAATATTTCTTCTCCTACCAGAAGGAAGTAGCTGAAGATCTTTCTCGTAACAATCAATGATTCCCTTAGCATCGAATTTCAATCCAAACGCCAAGTCTTGATGACCAACCTGTGACAAACAAAATCCTATATATCCCAACAGTACGAAAAAAAATTACCTGAGGAAACAAATTTCAAAACAAAAACCTGATAAAGTTTGGCGAATTTCTCCCCTTTCTCCAGCAACTGACAAACGGACAAGCTCGGGATAAAATCAGCCAACCCTTCATAATCAGTAAGCAAACCCCACAAAATTTCTAACCTTGCGCTAACATCAACCGTCGCCCTTACTTTTCTCCTGTTCCTTCCAATCTTCGTCACTTCAATTTCGATACCATCCCCTGAATCGAAATCCTTCGACTCCATCGACGGGACAGACGATGCAGCAATGAATCGAAAGTGCCTCATTGAAAAATCACGGGGTCTGACGGTGACCGAGATCGGAAGGAGAGCATCGTTTGGAGGAAAACAACATGAGCGAGAATTTAAGGGAGAAGATGCAGAGGAAATGTAGAGTGGTGGGAAACGGAGAGAAGCAACGGCCATTGATTTGCTTCTTCACAGAGAGACAAGTGGACAACAACGTTAACAACTACAAGTTAATTACTTGTTTTCAACATTTGTTTAATTTGCATATGAATCCAAATATTTCTTATATTAGTTACCAGAGTACCAAGTCAGTAAAACATCAAATCCAGTATCGGCGAGTCAGCATCTCGACGCCGAGAAAGAGTTCCGGCTAGCAGAAAACAGATGATTTCTGAGAGGAGGTGATAAGAGTCTATCTCTTAAGTTACCAAATAAAACAACTCGACCTGTTGGATCGAGGTGCCTTAGAGCCAAAATCGAAATTCTTGGGTGTCCAAGGCGCTAGGAATAAATCCCTGAAATTGAGGTTTAGCTCTGTAAAGGTGTTATCATCTCCTCCTTCGAGAATCGCCATGCCCTCATTGGTGATGGACGGAAACATCGTCGTCAATTGCTGAAAATTCTCCCAAGACGCGTCCTCCAGTGTTGAGCTGCTCCAGTGAACCAAGACCTACTCTGTTTTCTCCCCCATTCAGGCAAATCTTACTTGAATCGATTAACGCCCCTGGATATATAATTGGTTGGTTGTTGATAGATAAAATCGGATTTGTCTCTTTAGGTGGTGTTATCTCTCCTTTATATGGCTTCAATTTTGAAATGTAAAATGTATTATGGATTTTGCTTTCTTGAGGTAATGCCGGTGATCTTACATAGTTTATATGGACTGAAGTACTTCTTACATAGTTTATTGTACAATCTGTAGGCCACAATGCTTTGCTTGTATGGTTTTAATTTGACCCATGTCCAATCTTCCACCTTGAATTCAATATCCTTTCTCTTTGTATCTACCTTGAGTTTCATTAGTTCCTGATATTTCTTTAGGTTAATTTTTATATGTTCCAGAGCTTCTTCTTTCACTTGCATATTTGAATCCACAACATCTATGATTGAGTCCCACGGATTGTAATGTGTAATTCTTGGTAGGTCTCTGTCATACAACACATTAAAAGATGTTGTCTTGATTGAAGAATGATAATAGGTGTTATACCAAAGTTCAGTCCATGGTAATAGGTTTAGCCATTTTTTTGGATCATCATGACAGAAACACCTTAGATACATCTTTAATCTTCCTTGATCAAAAAATATAATCACAAATTTCCTCAATGGTTTAACTCCTGGTACTAAATGTATCATATGGTCTTTTTCTCTTTGTGGGGGCAGGCCTGTAGGATCAGATAATATATCTGAAATTTTTTTTACTACCTCATGAATTTCTGATTTTTCTTTGCTAAGAGATATGTTGGTTTCATCACTTGAAGAAGCTTCATAATAGCATAAATAAGCCTCTCTTGTTACTTGATACAAGCTTTTCATTTCTCCCACCGTTAATGGATCATCAGAGATCCAAGATATTCCTTGCCAAGTTACTTCTTTTCCTGCCCACTTGAATTTCATTGTCAATTTTTCATAATTTGAAACAATATACCCCAATTTTTTTAACCATTGTATCCCAATTACTAAATTTGATCCAACCATGGGTATGAGAAATACATCTATCGTTACTACCACACCTTGAATCTTTATCTCTACATCTTTACACACTTTATCACAAGTAAGACTTCCCCACTTCCTGTGACTACTTTAAATGGTCTAGTAGCATGTATATTTAATTTTAAAGCAGATACTATTGCTAGTTGCATGAAATTATGTGTTGAACCAGAATCTACTAGAATACTCACAGATTGTATTTGAATTTATGTGACCTTCAAAAGCACATAAACTGATTTCAGTTTGGTCCCCTTGTATGATCTGAATATTTTCCTCAGGTTCTTCATTCTCAACCTCCACTTCATTCTCATCTTCAATCTCCCAATAGCATGATTGATCAACAGACAATCTGAATATCCTTCCCTTGTATGTGTGGCCAGGTATATACACTATAAGAAATAAGACCTTGTATGACGGTCTTTAGATGGCGGATGGCGGATTTCCGCCATCTAAAGTGATCGTCGACGGAAATCCGCCATCTAAAGACCGTCATCTTGGACACTGTCATTAAAACCCCATAACCGTCATCTAAAGACCGTCATCTATTATCCATCCCCATTTCCCACCAAAAATTTTCGTGGAAACTGAAAATTTTTAGATGGCGGATTTCCGCCATCTAAAATATGATGCGGAAAAAGTTTGACACCAATTCATTGATAGCGGTTAATTTTATTGATGACGGATGTCCGCCGACTATCTTTGTAACATTAGATGGCGGAAATCCGCCATTGAAAGTACATCAGGCGGTTCCCTAAGTTTATAGATGGAGAATATCCGCAATCTATTCCTGGGAGAGGGTGATTGTGCCCATATTTAGATGGCGGACAATCCGCCATCTAAACCTTAGTAGAAGAGTATGGATGGCGGAAATCTGCCATACAATGTTTGTTTTAATTTCTTTTTAAAACAGGCTTTTATATTGTGCGTTCGAATCGTTGTTTTTTGAATTAAAAATCGATATTTGAGAAAGCGATTTTTAAATTGAAATTGAAATCGATGTTTTTATTGAAAATAAACTAAAATACAGAATCGTTAAACATTCGATGTTTGAATAAGCAAATATAAAAATAGTTTAATAAACACTCGTCTGAAATCGAGTCTTCTGAATCAGAATCCGAAATATCTGATTCTAATGCAGACGGTATGGTTGACTTTGAAGTGGAAGCCATGTACGTCAGGTCGAGTCCGGAAGTCTTCAAAGTCTTATTGAGTTTTTTGATATAAGATTTCATGGCATTGAACTTTTTCTTGTATTTGGAGACGTCTTTCTGACTTTCGTTACACTTGTTCTGAAAATGAAAACAAAAATGAGTTAGATAATCAACAAAATTATTGAAATATATTTAAAATACCTCTAATTCTTTGAATTTTTCCGACCAAATTGCATCTGGTGTTGCATCAGTAGTCGTGTTTTCGAAAATCGGTTCTTTTCCTTTCCAATTTGAAGAAGTCCATCTTTCGTTCGTTGTACTCACCATACTGGCAGCTTCTCCAATTCCTATGATCCTATTCTTTTTATTTTTTCCGAAAGTCTTGTTGACCGTCGCTTCGATAAATTGCTACATTATAAAAAGTAAATAAATAGTAAATGCGAAATATGTTTAAAATAATCAATGGAACTTACAAATGAAGTCATTGTTTCAGATTCAGCCCACGATTTTGTCTCTTGACTTTTGATAAAATCTGTGGCTTCAAGCTGAAAAAATAACAAAATCAAACAATGATAATAGAAATTATAAAATATAAATAATTTTAAAAAAAGACTTACAACTTTATCGCTTCCTTTATATGTCATTTGTAAAGTCTCTGACCAAGCTTCGACTTCACTCCTTCCTTGTTGCATCTATATTCACTTAATTCATTAATATATAATTAAATTAGATATAAATTATGAATAAACTACCAATTCATGACGTCGTTGCGCTAATCCTTTTGAACCAGCGTGATGTGTCATTTGATTCGCTCGGTTCGCGGTATTTATCTCGAAAATTTGCTGAAATTATAAAAAATAATAAGTTTCTAAATTTATTAATATAATAAATATATATATACATATACGTACCTGTCCTCTTTCCGATCGATGTTGTCTCAATTTATTCAGAAATTGAGGTTTGCTGACATACAGTGGAAGAGTCGCTAAAATATCTTCTTTTTTCATATTAGGATCCAAGCCATAAGTTTTAACCAAAAAATTATGGTTGCTCCTCCAGAGTTTGTTCAACCTACCATTGATATAAGTTTGTGCAGTTTTGCTTCTACTTAAATCATATTCAGCCTACATATTCAAAACATATAAGTTTTGGAAAATTAATAAATATTATAAAAAATATATATACTTACAGTTAATATTTTCAACGCGTCCTGAAAATTTTGTTGTGGTTGATGACGCCACTCAATGTCGTACGGGAAGAGAGTATGGTCTTTTGCTAAAAGAGCCATTCTTGTGGTTAATTTCTTCGTCATTTCATCCGTCGCTTGGTTCGTGTTGTCAAACATTACTTTCCATTTCGTACCTTTTTCTGGATGGTTATGGGGGTGGTCTTTTGTGCGACCACGACCCTTCTTCTTTGGAGGCACATTCGATGTGGATCGATGGTCTCGCATCTAATTAATTTACATATTTAAGAATTAATATTTAATAAAAATCACGATAATATTTAAAATATGAATAATGAACTGACCACTTGAGCTTGACTCTTCAGAAGAGCGACGGGATGTAACCATCGCCAATGCCATGAAAGGCGTTATCACACCGATCAGAACGAAAAAAGTAAACATAATCTGAAATATTTAAATTTTAAAATAAAATTAGTTAATTTAAATACATATCCAGACACCCGTATATGGGGTCTTAGTCTGACACAACAACCAAACATTTTTCCTATTGTAATTTACATTCTTTATTATTAGACACAACAAATCTTCGAAGTCGTCGTGAGAAGAGTTGTATTCGATTTTGAATGAATGTGTGTCTCCACAATCATTCAAAACTCTAGCTTCGTATCCTAACACTAAAATCTGACCGGTTTTCATTGTTTGAGGATTTCTCAACCATATTTTTGGACAGTTATAAAAATGATGACCGTTGACCCCGCAACGGAAACAAGCAAAAACACGACAATAATAATCTATGTTTTTGTAAAAACTACGTTGAATCTGGTTTAGTCGCTCGAGTCGTTCATACCGTTCGACGATTGCAAGTAGTTGACTCATTTTTTATTGAAAAAAATAAATATTTATAATCAACATGATATTACATTCAAAATATTAAATTATATTTTAATGTAATACTTTATAATTTAATTACAACAATCATCATTATCGACATCGAAAACATTATTGAGCCTGATTTGCCAAAATGAAAGGTTCATTTCTAAATTTTCCCCGTGTCGTGTTCACTGAAACGACACCAAAATCATCGACTTTTGTACCTGCTTTTCCAGGATCGTACCACTTACATTCAAACAGACAATATTTAGTCGTGTGACCGTAGCAAATTTCGAAAACATTTTCTAATAATCCATGATATTCAATTTCTGCTACCAACGGAGCATCATTTGGAGATTTAACATACGTTGATGTTGTAGCCGAAAGAAAAATACCGTTATTTTGCGTCGATCTTCGATTTGTCAATTCTGATGTCTGAAATTTTAATTCATTCATAATGTAACCACTATAAATTGAAAAAAAACAACTTGGTCCGCGGGAAATAGAATTTAAATCTATGTCGGATTGTTGAGCTTCGGACATGTGTTTCTTAAACGATTCGGCAAATTGTTTGAAGTGTAAATTTTCCAGACGAAGCTGCGTGTGTTTTGGAAACATAACTTTCAATTGCTTCAAGTGTTTATTTCGATATGGTTCGACACTTTCAAGGTCAAACAATATACATTGATGCAACTGTTTTTGTTGTAAAGTAGTCAACGTTATATCAGTCGGTGCATTTAAAAACCCATCGATATACCTATCTGGCCGATTTGATTTTGTCTCGACATTTTGTAAAAACCGAGAACAAAACGTCATTGATTCTTCAATAAGATAACTTTCCGCAATAGATCCTTCTGGGTGACTACGTATATTGTATTAATAGATCCTTCCAGATTTTTTTAAGTCAGAAGATACCTAAAATGAGAATATATATTGTATGATCAAAACATTTCAATTATAAATTTATTTATAATTGTATGAATATATATACCTCTCTATCGGATATATCCATCGATATTGTACCGGTTCAGCTATTTTTACTTCGGTTGCTAGGTGGACTGTCAGATGAACCATTACAATAAAAAAACCCGGAGGAAAGATTTTCTCAAGATTGCATAATGTATATATAATTCTTTTCTCCCATCGTTCCATAAGTTTGATTTCGATCATCTTCGAATAAATATCGTGAAAATATCCGCAAAGTTCAACGAGAACCGAAGTCACTACAGATTTTGTCGATTTTCGTAATGCAATAGGAAGTAACTATTGTATTATAACGTGACAATCGTGACTTTTCAATCCGATAAATTTTCTCTCTTTCATTTTCACATTTTTAAAAATGTTAGAACAATATCCATCGGGAAATCGAAGAGATTTAAACACTGACAGAAATAATATCTTTTCTTTCGTCGTGAAGTTGAAACACGCACTCGGAATGTCCCATTCTTCTACCCGTCGATTAGGATGAAGTTCTTTTCTGATTCCCATCGATTGTAAATCGAACCTCGCGTTCAAATTATCTTTCGTTTTACCATCCATTTCCAAAATAGTGTTCAAAATGTTATCACATACATTTTTTTCGGTGTGCATAACATCAATATTATGCCGTAGAAGCAACGTCTTCCAATACGGTAATTCGAAAAAAATACTCATTTTTTTCCATCCTTTGGGCAATGGTATTTTCTTCGTTTTTTTCGTCGACGGTCTACAATCTTTTGGTACATTCGAGGTTTTACCAAAAGTTACTGAATCTCGAAATAGATAAATTTGACTATATATTTCGGAACCCGTCAGATGTTTAAGACGACTCTAGTTTCTATCTGATTATTGAAACTTTTCTTATCGCTCCTATAATAATGTTTGGAACTTTTCTTATCGCTTCAACTGATACAATTTCAAGATAAAAGATAGTTTGGAAAACTCTATGCAACCTGGATATAACTGTTCTTCACCTTTTTTTAGACGGCGTAAGAACGAATCATCATATCTGTGCTCTGGATCTTCGTCGACTTGATCTTCGTCGACTTGATCTTCATCGACTGGATCTTAATGGACAGACTCGTATTCTAGAGGTTCTGCTTCGAGAAATTCTTCATCGACTGTATTTTCGACTATATGTTCTCCGTAAATCGCACAAACCAATCCAATCATATCGTTATCAGTTTCCGACACTGTCTCTTGTCGTTTCACTTTTTTCTCACTATATCTACTCGGTAACTCTCCGTGACGCGTTCAAACGTCGTAATGTTTCAACCAACCATTTGTTCTGAGTTATCAAATGAATTATTTAAATTTTTACCTCTATATTATGGCATATAATTATCAAATATTGTATATATGTTCCTGTTATTATTTTGATCTTTGATTTTCTGTTTTAATATTTTGAATGGAAAGATATTTTCTTTAAATATCACATTCTTGCTTATTATGAATTTATCATTTTTAAGGTCAAGGATTAGGTATCCCTTGGTTTTTTTAGGGTAACCTAGAAATACACCTTCTATGGCTCTAAGTGAAAATTTATGTATTCTTGATGTATTATTTGTATAGCAAAGACATCCAATTATTTTTAGATGATTATATTTAGGCAACCTTCCATTTAAAACTTCAAATGGAGTTTTATTTTTAAAAGTTATAGAAGGTAGTCTATTAAGTATGTGTGTGGCACTTAGTATACATAATCCCCAAGATTTTATGGGTATTCCAGTCTGAATTTTGATTGCTCTAGCTATACTGAGCAAATCCTTGTGCTTCCTTTCTACCCTACTATTCTGTTGAGGAGAATATGGGCAAGATAGTTGCTGAATTATTCCATATTCAGCTAACATATCTTGAATTTGTTTTGAAACAAATTCAAGACCATTGTTACTTCTTATTATTTTTATGTTTTTATTGAATTGAGTTTTAATTAATTTTATAAAATTCTGAATTATTACAAATGTTTCAGATTTGTATTTCATTAGGTAGGTCCATGTACTTCTACTTTTATCTTCTACAATGGTTAAGAAGTAATTGTAAAATTCATGGGTTGATTTTGAAAATCTTCCCTAAATATCAACATGTATAATATCAAAAATATCTTTTGAAAAAGAATCATTTTTATTGAATTTTATTTTTTGTTGTTTTGATTGTGGGCAAATATTACAATCATTCTTGTTTGAAAAGGAAATTTTATTGCATTTATTCTTAGCTAGTGTACTAATTTTAATATTTGAAGCATGCCCTAATCTGGTGTGCCAGATTTCTTCATTGACAGCTCCATATGCTTTATGATCTAAGCTGGAATTTTTATTTGCTTCATATATGTATAACCCTCCTTACTCATCAGCCTGTCCAATCGGATTCCTTGAGTGAAGGTCCTGAAAAATGCATTCATTTTTATTAAATATTGCATTTATATTATTTTCTTTAGTCAATTTATGAATTGACATTAGATTTATTTTGAAAGAAGGTATATTGTATACATTCTTTAACTTTAGTTTTGGAGATAGTATTATATCCCCTATTTGTTCTATTTGACACAATTCGCCACTTGGAATAACCACATTTTTAATGGTTTGTGACTTACGTAAATTATGAAATAGACTCAAGTTACCACTCATATGTTGAGATGCTCCTGAGTTACAAATCCAAGCAAATTGCAGAAAATAACTTTTATTTGAAAAAATACTATTACCTGTTATGCTGTTTTTTCCATGGATCAATTCTTTGAGTAGTTTACAGTCTTCATCTGTAAATGCATTTGCTGCTATCTCAATTTTAACTTTCTCATTGGATTCTTCTTCTTTCCCTTTGTTTTCATTCCTTTTCTTGGGAAATCCAATCAGATGATAGCATTTCTCTCTTGTGTGCCCATAGTAATTGCAATTATCATAAAGCAAATCGGTATTAAGTTTCTTACCTGATTTGCTGTATTTACCTTTTTCTTTGGGTGTGAAATTTGATTTTTCTCCAGATTTTACCTAATTTGCAGAATTTATGAGTTGCTATCCTCTCTCTCTAACATTGATTTTTTGTTTTTCTTCAATCATCACCATTGAATATGCTTTTCCCAAATTAAGAATTTCTTGCATTGAAAGAATTTGACCTCTTATGGTCATAAATGACTCATGAAGTTCTAACAAGAATTGTATAACTCTTGTTTTTTCCCTTTCTTCTTGAATAGCCTTTGCAAGATCACAAGTACACTTACCACATGTGCATGTGGGTTAATTTGTGTTTGAACCAAGATTATCCCATAGAGCTTTCAATTTATTGAAATAAACGCTAACAGGATCACTACCTTGATGAAGATTATAAAGTTCATACCTCGATTGATACAGAAGGGGACCATTTCCTTGGTTAAATCTTTCTTCAAGATCTCTCCATGCGACAAATGCTATATCTGTGTAAACAATTGTAGAGGCTATATGTTTCTCAACAGCATTGGTGATCCAGGACATCACCAATCCGTTGATCATCTCCCAGGCTTCAAATTCCTCGCTTGATTTGTCTTCTGGTTTGGTTATTTGTTCATTGACAAACCCTAGCTTTCTTCTAAAAACAAACCACACATCCGCATTCCTTTGGACCATGCGGCATAATTGTCTTCGCCTACTAGCTTATCCTGTACTACTATCGCACTTGGATTATCTGATGATTGAAAATAGTAATGCGATGACCTATCATTGAAGGTTGCTTCCAATGAAAACTTCTTGGGGCCGGAACTCGATATTGGCAATTCTGTATGCTTTACGGGAGAAAACTTTACTTGAGCGGAAGCGTAGGAACGAACCTACGATGATACCATATAAGATATGGCCGGCAATCTCCGATGTTGGTGCAACTTTGTATGGAGGCGACGATGATCAGCTCCGGCAGTACTCGAACAGAGATTAACAAAAGTGAAGGAGGTGAGGAAACAAGTAAGTGAAAAAATGAATTGTATTCAATTTTCGTTAATTCATTACATGAGTTTGATTCATTATATAGACTTTACTAATAGTCTTATAACTAAATAACTAACAATGTAGTAACTAATCTATAACAACCACTTTATAACTAATGTAGTAACTAATGTAATTAATACATATATTTATGTATTATTTTATATATGAGTTGTTCTAATAATAGGAAAATCCGAAACCGGTTAAATTTTCAGATATCTGAAAAATCCGAATCCGGATAATTTTTTATAAAAATCTTAAAATAAAATTATAAAAATATAAAATCATCTTTAATAAAGTTAATTAATAGTCAATTAATTATCTTAAAATCCGGATATCCGAAAGTCAATTATATTTATTCGTATATCCGGATAACCGAATCTGAAATTATCAACCGAATTCGAATTTTAACGTCAGATATTGCAGATATCTGAATCCATCCTGATAATTTTCGAATATCATTTTTGGTATCTGAATCCGAATTCGAAAATGGATACGAATTCGGATATTTCGATATACCATTTACAGATTTACTTGTTTGTTAATAAAACGAGTCAAGCCAGAATTTTCAATTCAGGCTTGAACTTGACTTAGTTTTGCTCATTTACACCCTAACTAGAATACTAGATGAAGGAATTAGTTGATGACATGTTTATTTCATATTCAATTGTATTCAGTCTTATACATGTTTGTTAAAAAATGAAAGGGTAAAATGGTAAATTAGTAAAATATTATTTATTGATTATATATGGATTTTGGGGCAACAATATTAATGAATCATGAATAAAAAATATGCACCAGGAACTTCTTCCATGCGGTTGGGTGCGATTTGATTCTGATTCTCCAAATTAGATCTTATGGTGAACCATAGTTTTTTTTAAACGGTCAAAATTTGCTAAGATCGATTGGACGCATCAGATTGAGTGAACGCACCTGGTCGCATCTAATTGATCTGATACCATTGAGAATTTGAGATAAAAAACAACTTAATTAATTAATCAACACAAATAACATGAAATAAATAGAAATTTTGGATTTTTGGTATAAACATGCTTGCCACTATAGCACTAAATCTCAAGAACAAACACATAAAAATCTTCTTCTCTTATAACATAAATAACTTCCAATGTTTCCATACATCAACATACTAACTAATAAATTGAAAATTTCCAACATCAACATGTTTCCATTTCAAAACCAACATGTTTCTTCCATTCCACAACCAAAACCGACAAAATCAGACCCCAAGCAAGTGGCGAAATTCATCGGTGTAAGGCAGAGACAGTCGGGGAGATGGGTGGCTGAGATAAAAGGCACCAGTAAAACCACTCAAAAGATCCGTATGTGGCTTGGGACGTTCAAAACAGCCGAGGAAGCCGCAAGAGCCTACGATGAGGCCGCTTGTCTCCTTCGAGGTTCCAATACACGTACTAACTTCCCTAATACCACCACTACTCCACTCGGTGCCTCAGATTCTCCTCTCGCTTCTCGAATACGTAGTCTTCTCGAACGCCGCAAACAGAAAGCTGATCAAACTCAAATGAACAATAACCCAATTAGCCGAACTCTCCCTTTGTCGACTGATCAAACTGTGGATCCAATCTTTCCTAAAGAACTGCTAGTTGAACCAAGTGAATTGGTGGAGTACTCCTATCCTAATCATGTTCCAATTACGACGATGGTGGCAGAGACAAGTCCAATTTCGGCCATGAATCGACAAGACACTGGATTAGATGAGTTGTTTTATGGTGAAGATTGTAGTAATAGTAGTGGTGTTGATCTACATGAGTACTTTCCATCATTCCAACATCTATTTTTCAACACTTGATTTTTATTGAAGGGTTGTAATAAAAATATTTTTAAGAATATTTCATAAGTATTGATAACAATTTTTCTTATAACACTCTGGTATGTGTTGGTTATTTGTACAATATACGTTAAGCATATTAGAATATTCTTTAGTATTGTAACTGACCCCCACTACATTGATTATGGGGCGGTTACAACTCAAGTGTGTATATATGTTCATAAATAAAGAGCATAATAACCATTTCTATATCCTTCATCATGGTCGAAACTAGTCAATCTCTACCTTCTATGTTTTCGTCCTCCACTAAGAATGCTGTTCCGATCTTCAATAGTACGAAAAAGAGGTTGATGTCCCAAAAGGCTAAAATCCCCAATAACCCCAAATTGGCTAATGCCCAAGGCTCCCATAGTTCAAAAAAACGAGAAGTGCTTCCATTTTTCGCAAAGCGTCTTTTTTCGCTTTGAACTTTTTAAAGAGCTTAAAGCGTCAAGGACATTTTCGTAAATAATTGTATTTTTTAAATATATTCCTTATAAATCTATAATTCCCTATAAAATTTATAAAAAAATAAAAATAAATATAGCATTTTAAGATCTAGGATTTTAGGGAAAGAGGGTTAAAATATTTTAATTTAACTTAAAGACTAGAGGTAAAGATAGAAATAAAAATAGTTTAAGTTTTTTTTAAAAGTAAATAAACACATCTAATTGGGTAACCGGACGAAATTTAACCTACCATGTCTGATTACCCGTCTAAAATAAAGCGTTAGGAAAGCGCTCGCTTTTAAACTATCTTTAACTCAAGATTAATGTTGGTACCGAGGTCCGTTGAACAGACCATGAGCCTTCCTCGCCCGAACAACGGGCATGGACCGGCAGAGGTCCAGGAGGCCCATGGACGAATCCTATAAGTACCTCCTCTCACTACAAAAAACCAGCGCAGTTCTGGCGGCAAATTCCGGCGGCCAGGCCGCCGGTATAATGGTTCCTGGCGGCCAAGCCGACGACATTCCATCGCCGGAAGTGATGTCGCCGGAATTGTGAAATCCTGGCGGCTTGGCCGACGGCAAAAAAATTTGGATTCCGATTTTAACAGAAATTGTCCCGGCGGCTTAGTCGCCGACTTTTTTTTTTTGAAAATTATATCCCGGCGGCCAGGCCGCCGGCTGTTATTTTTGGAAAATAATTTTCCGGCG
>LFYR01000643.1:710537-761254 GCA_001185155.1 Zostera marina | reverse complement strand
AATTAATAATTAATAATTGATTAATCAACAATTATTGAAAAACTAACTAACAATCACACTTACAAAATCTGATTGTTACTTTTTTTTAATTATTAATTAATTATTTATTTATTTAAATTTAATTTAATAATTATTTATTTAATTAATAATTAAATAAAAACATTATCATCCAAACCTAACCCTAACATGGCATTTCTAAACATTACCATCCTAATCCTAACCCTTACATGGTATTTCTAAACATTACAATAACATAGAAAATTACAATCACATTATTCAATATGGCATTTCTAAACATGGCATTTCTAAACATGGCATTTCTAAACATGCATTTCATTTTATGGCATTCCAATCTACAATCCTAACCCTAACCCTAACCCTAATTTCTAAACATGCATTTCATTTTTTAATGTCTAACATCATCAATTGAACTAATGTCCGCAAATTTAATGCCAAAAATTTAAAATTCATAAATTATTACATTGATGAACCGCAAATGATTTTGAATTATCCGCAACAAAAATTCTTCAAATTCCAGCAACCCTAAAAAAAAATTTCCAACAAAAATTTACTTTTAATTTAAATTCCAGCATCCATATTAACCATTAAATTAAAATTCCAGCAACAAAATTAAAAAAAAATTCCAGCAACAAAAAACAAATAAAAATTCCAGCAACCATTATCTTCAAATTATAATTCCAACAACCATACATTAACCCTTAAATTCATATTCCAGCAAACAAAAAATAATCACAAATCATTAACCCCCAAATCACAAATCAAAAGACAAATCACAATGCATGAAAAGTTTGATTTAAAATTGGAAAGTAACCCCATATAAAAAACCACCAAATCATAAACCCCCAAATCAAAAACAACAAAAAAATAAGAGAACAAGATGAAAATAATGTAAACCATACCTTGAAGATAATTTCGACAATGACCGGAGAGAAGTGGCCGGCCGGATTAGAATTAAGATCGAAGGCTTCAACCTATATATAGAAGTGTACAGAACAATAAGAATGGTAAATACAAGTTATATAGAAGCATCAAAGAAAAATCAGTACACATTCCAACTATATAAATTTTTGTTTTCATTTTAGTAAAGGTAAAAAATTTGCATTTACCATTAGGTCGAGTGAATAGATGGATAGAGTACTAAGCTCAAATTTAAGGAAAACACAAAGCAACGAACTTATATTCTTAATTTGAATGATTACCTTACCTAATTAGATGTTAAAAATGAATTAGTGCCTGATTCGGTAAAGGATTCCTTTTTGAGTGAATTATCTTTTTTTTGAATCCTAACTATTTTTCCTTTTATAGAATGGAGATAGATATGTAAAAGAAACAGTATATTGATAAATAGAATAGATTCCCAAGTCAAAAGAGTGATCGGGTTGCAAAAATAAAGGATTTCTCTTTTCTAATTTTAACAAATATAAACCCTTTGTATGGAAAAAGATAAAAAAATCTGTTGACTCAACATATATATACTTCGGGTTGCAAAAATCTGTTGACTCAAAAAGATAAAAAAATCTGTGATTATGTATAAGACTCTATATATATATACCTTGCTTGTTATGACCATATCACACTATGTATCATTTAATAACTTAAGAAGTACTTATGGTTCAAGTATGATTTTAAATGAAAGATTTCAAAAGATATTTAGAAAGGGAAAGATATTGGAAACAACACTTCCTATATCCACTTCTATATCAAAAATAATATAAAACATTAAACATTAATCATTAATCATTAATCACAATAACAAAAATAATAAACTTAATAATCATTAATCTCACAATAACCCTAAATAAAAAACCCTAAATCAAAACCCCTATATCAAAACCCCAAAATCAAACACCCAATATCAAAAACCCCAAAATCAAACCCCCAAAATCAACCTAACATCTAACCCCAATATATAAAACAACAAATACATACATACATAGACAATGTAGAAGAATAGGAAAAGATGATACAAATTTACAAAATGGAGAAGATGAGGAAGTAGAACATGAGATTTTACAATGGAGAACATGAAGAGGAAGTATAAAATGGAGATTATTACCTTGGGGAGAAGTTACAAACGCCCTTGGGGAGAACTTTGAACACCTTTGGAGAAGTTTGGGAGAGTTTGGAGAGTTTGGGAGAGTGAGGAGTAGGAGGAAACCGTTGGGAGAAATGAGAAAAGTCTGGAAATTTTTTTCTTATATAAAAAATTCCCGGCGGCCTGGCCGCCGGGAAATACTTAAGTTTAGTTTGACTGAGTTTGACTGTACGGGGGACCACGGCGGCGCAAGTTGTAAATTTAGGGTTTTCCAAAAATTTCTGACGGCCAGGCCGCTGGCTACTAAAAAAAACAAGCGGGAAAAATTATCCAGCGGCCAGGCCGCCGGGAATTTTTCTCCCGACCGTTGAGGGTTTTAGTATGCCGGCGGCCAGGCCGCCGGATCACTTCTTCCCGACCGTTGGTGAATTGGAGCTGGCGGCCAGGCCGCTGGAATTTTTTACAAAAAAATATGTCGTCGGCCTGGGCGCCAGAAAATTTCTCTCATTTACGAGGGAAAATTATGCAGGCGGACAAGTGTAACATTCCGGCGGCCAGGCCGACGAAAGTATCTACCGGCGGCCAGGCCGCCGGGAGATGGGCGCCAGAACTGCGCTGGTTTTTTGTAGTGTCTGATCCAACATGAGAGGGGGTTGACAATTAGTGAGAAAAATCTAAAGAGTTGTGTGCGTGAACCCCCACACCATCAATTAAGACACGTAAAATAAGAAGATTGGCATGGGGGTCCTGTATGGCAACAACATCGATTTGTGTTACGATCGGATGGATGACGTTGGCGAGACGACAACAAGGGAACCTGGTAGGAAGATCTCACAAGGTGGAAACCTGTAGAAAAAGAAGAAAAAGAAAAGAAAGAGAAAAGAAAGAGAAAAGAAGATCAGCCCCATCAGTCTCCTTTTCCAGATTCGCAATTTCTTTTCCTCAAACGTATTACAGTCTTTTGAAACCTTAACAAATAAACGAGAACGGGTTACCCCATGACCCGCGATCTGATGGGCCGCCCGTTCATATCTTATTTAATATATATTATTTAAGGCGGTTGTTTAGAAGTGGCTTCTTTTCAAACACCTGACGCAGATTTCTACAATTCAGGGTTTTCTGGTTAAGTAATTTATTAAAACCGCCACAACTGAAAGCGCCCGGAGACATGGTGATCGGAACGGTTAAAGGCGTGGCTCTCATTTCCAGTCCCGGCGGCGGTGGAGATGGCGTTCAAGGATCAATTCAATTCGTCCAGGATATGAGAACCGGTATGTTGTTCATTCACTACTATCTGTCTTACTGTCTATCTCTCCTAATTTTCATGAGTCTGTGACGGCGGGGATGTGCTTGAAGGACACACTCAAGTGACCGGGGAGATCACGGGTTTGACACAGGGTTTACATGGATTTCACGTCCACGCCTACGGTGACACCACTAATGGCTGCATGTCCACTGGTAATTGATTGATACCAGCAGTGCGGGAGCTTCAATTTGGGGGATTTTTGTTTGACTTTTACTGGTTTTGATGCAGGCCCCCATTTCAATCCTACGAACAAGTCGCATGGCGGACCTAGTGATGGGGAACGACATGCAGGTGATCTCGGTAATGTAGTTGCTGGTTCTGATGGTATGTATGCATATCATCTTTCTGGTTGATATCGATCGAAATATTTAAATAACTGATTGCTTCCTGATTTTAGGAATTGCTAGAATCAGGATCAAGGATTCACAGGTAGGCGGTAGCTAAACCAGAAGAGTCATTCATGAATCAATTTACAGAGAATAATTTGCTTTGATTTGATTTAAAATTGAAATTGATTTGTTGTTCGTTAGATTCCTCTAATTGGTCCG
Source organism: Zostera marina (assembly GCA_001185155.1). Classification (NCBI taxonomy): domain Eukaryota; kingdom Viridiplantae; phylum Streptophyta; class Magnoliopsida; order Alismatales; family Zosteraceae; genus Zostera; species Zostera marina. The sequence goes on along the minus strand of LFYR01000643.1, from coordinate 757,344 downwards.
AATTCAATAGTTGGAAGGGCAGTTGTTGTTCATGCCGATCCAGATGATTTGGGCAGAGGTATATACTTGAATCATTTGCATCCAAAATAAAAAAATTTCACTCATTTCTATCCAAATTTCAGGAGGCCATCAACTCAGCAAGTCTACAGGGAATGCCGGGGCCAGAGTAGGATGCGGTAACATGTTCTGAATAAGAAACTTCTGGTTTTTGTTGTTGTTGTTGTTGCTTCATTGCTTGTTATTATGCTGTTTTGAACTCAAGAATCACAGTGTTTTTGGTGTTCTGTAGGTATCATTGGTCTTCAATCTGCAGTTTAGGAAGCCACAGATCTTTGGCTCTTTTCTTCATTGCTCGGAAATAAACCTCATCTTACTGTTTGCAGAGAATTGAATTTCGCATCATTAATGTGTAACAATAATATCTTCTCAAACAACATCACAGAATCAGTGAGGCATGGTTATTGTTCATTTGGGTTTCCCATTTTTTTCCAGTTTGATTTCATTCCAGGAAGTACGACTGTAGGAGTATTAGCCCAATGATATAGACATTGCATCAAACACCTTCTTGGCAACACAGGGAAAGAGTAATACGAGAAAAAATATATATAGGATTTATGAGTAAAAACGAAAAACTTATAGGGGCAATCCGAAAGCTCATTCCAACCCAAATATTCTCCAATTTCCGATTTTGTTCTGACGCCGGCGCAACGGCGCTGCTTTTACGGTCAATCATGCAAGCTTCCTCACTCCGTCGGAGAGTGTTTAAGTCTCTTCTCTCGCTACGCAACTCTTCTATGTCCCATTCGTCAAGACGCACCATTACCTCTTCCTCACTTGTGCCATTTTCGCAACCAAAACACAGATTCCTGGGTGGAGATATTATCTCTTCACCATGGTCGCTTATTCAACACCGTGGAGCCAAAGTTTTCGGCACCGATGTAATCATTCATTCATTCATCGAAATGTTACCGTTGTGTACTTGTGTGTGTGATAATTTTGTTTAAAATGCGATGCAGGTTCGACGAGGGCATGTTATACAAAGAAAAGGTTTGGATTAGTTTTATTTCTTCTGTCTTTAATTTAAATTCAGATAGTGGACTTCTGTGTTTGCTTCTCAATGCCTAACTTTTTTGATGCTTGGCTGGGTTGTTCTCAAGGTCGCATTTTCCAGGTTCGTAATCAATAATCAACTCAATTTCATTGCTATCAATTTTTTCATTGTCATCTTCAGATTTTCTAAAATTCACTTCGACCCCATAACTTTGTTTTGTTTGATTTTAGTGAATTTTCAATTATGTTATAAAAACAATATAGATTTAGTAATCTCTCATGCACTAGACAAAAATCTCAGACTTGTAACTGCTGAATGCTGATCATTTTTTTTATTTTTAAGCAATTAAATTTCATTAGAATAAGGTTAATGCCAAGTTTACAAAAATAGAGAATAGAAATAAAAATAGAAGTAAAAAGAAATGAGCAAAAAATTCATTGACTCTCTCCCATTAGCTATGTAGTCTAGTTATACAGTGTGGCCCAGGAGATTTCTCCGAATTAAAGGAGAACAGTGCGGCCCTTACCTCATCCTCTAACGGAGCCTGAAGCAACCACCTATTCATAGTTTCAGAAACCACTCTAGGAAAAATGACAGGAACCGCCGGCCGTTGGGTGGTTGAATTACTGAACAAAGTTTTAAAGTATCTAACACATTTGAGTATTTTCTTCTAATAGAACCCTAGAGGTGGTTTGAATTCCATCTGTATTGAGAATTTTAGAGGTTGAATTTTTAGATCTCCGTAGCTTTGTGGCGATACTAAAGAATTTGTTGTTTTTGTCTCCTAGTTTTAACCAAGAGACCTTACTCCTTTGCTTCAGATCTGCCTCCTTTTTTGCCAAAAGCTCCTTTAATCTTCCCCTTATTTTTGTACTCTCCTCTTGGAGCGGGATAGATAAGGGATTCTTTTCCAAAACTTCAACTGAGTTACAATCCTTGCCTGGGCTACCCTCTTCGCTGAATGCCCTTTTTCTACTGCCCATTGCATAGAAAGTACCTTAACTTCCTTAAGTTTTTGCTGTAACTTATACAATCCAGTTCCATGTATTTTCTTTGCTAGGCCTGTCTTAACTATCTCTACATATGAGGGATCCTCCATCCAAGAGTTAAATAGCCTAAACGGCTTTGCTCCTTTTTCTACCTGAGATAATGTGATTAACATAGCTTTGTGGTCGCTGGTTCCATTGTGACAGGCCAAGTATCAATCCAAATTTGGTTTGCAAAAGCCCTATCCAACTTTGTTTGAGTGAAATTTGGCCCTGGGGAGTTATTCGTCTAAGTATACTCTCCACCCATTGAATCTAGCTCCAATAACTGAGTTATATCCGTAGCCTGTATAAACTCAGCAGGCCCCCCATGATTATATGCTCCAGATCCTTGCCTTTCTTCAGGTGATCTTATTTCATTAAAATCCTCCCTACAAGCCACGGAGAAGACGATATAGGTCCAATTTGCTGCAGAAGATTCCAGAGTTGCCTTCTGTCATCCCTAGAGGTAGCCTTACCATATACTAGCGTATGGAATAAGATCAGATCTCCGGAATTCCTCAATTTTGCATGGATTAACTGAGGGGGAGAGACTAATATATCTACTGACCAGATTTTTTCTCTCCAAAACAACCAAATGAAGTCTGGAGATGCAGGACTGGCAGAGTCAGCATTATTATGCGATTTCCATTCTGGTCCAAACGTATCCCTAATCGACTGAGCTTTATGCGGTTTAATCTTAGTTTCCAATATTGAAAATATATCTATGGCCTTAAACCTGATTAATTCCTTGATTTCATTATGTGATTCGAAGGAGTTAAACCCCCTAATGTTCCAAATCAAGAAAGCCATTATGAATTTTCAGATAGGAGATCAACTGCCCTTCAGTGCGGCTTCTTCCGCACCTACTTTGGAGCTTAAATTCCCTCAATGGGCATAATATTTTTTCTTTCTACTCGCATTACTTCGCAAGCCCTCTTGACCTGATACTTTGATCCAGTCTGGGTTTTCTATAGACCTTATCTCCGGAAGCCCCATCATCTGAACCGGAGCCACCTCAGCTTTCCTTCTGGTATATTTCTTTATTACCTCCCTATGCCTTCCTAAAGTAGTGATCATATCTCCAGACCCTACTCTGGGATTGAGAACATCCCCTTCGAGACTATCTTAGGCTCAGATGCCGACGAAGGAACACATATTCCAAATCTGGTACAAAGCAGGGGAGGAGAGAACGAGGAACAATTCGGCCTAAGTTGAATTGTTCTCGGGGTGTGCTCTTGTTCCATTGACTGGGATGACACATCACCATTCACCTCCCAACTATGGATTGACGAGTTAATGCTTTGCTCTTGCTCCCTCCACTTTTCACTGTTCCCCTCCATAACTTGGAAGTCATTCTCCCTTACCTGGAACATGAACCCCTTCCCTTCCTCCGTCTACCCCCTCCAGTTGGGGGGCAACAATCTCAATCTCATCCATGATCATGCCCATCCCCTTACTGGGGTCTTCAGAGACCTGTGCATCCCGCTCTATTAACCGGGATCTCTTATCAACCTCTTCCATCTGCCCCTGTCTCTGGATAGTTTCATCCCTAGAACCAGTATCCTCAAGTTGTGCTCCCCCTATCAGAGGGCCCTTACTGGATAAAATTTGTATATATTCCATAGTAGAAAGTATCCCCTCCCCTTCTCCACCCCTCATACTCGTAGGGATTACAATCTCCAATTTATTTATCATCTCATTTTCTAGCTGCTCCTGTCTTATCACAACATGTTCCCCTTCCCTATATTCCAAATCTTGGGAATCATTCTCCCGTACTATACCAGGAGAATGAGCTCCTTCCCTTCCTCCCCTTACACCCCCCAGTTGGGGGCCAACAACCACAATCTTATCCATAATCGTTCCCATCCCCTTACTGGAGACTTCAGAGACATGTGCATCCCGTTCTATTGATCGGGATCCTATAATAGCCGAGTGAGCCTCTCCCTTACCCCCCCCTTCTAGCTGCCCCTGTCTCTGGATAGCTTCATCCTTAGAAACAACATTCTCAAGATGTGTTCCCCCTACCAGAGGACCCTTACTGGATGAAGATTGTATAGACTCCGTAGTAGAAAGCATCCCCTCTTCTTCTGTACCCCTCATACTCATAGGGAGCACAACCTCCACTTTGTTTACCGCCCCACTTTCTAACAACTTCTGTATTATCTCAACATTTCCCCCTTCCCTACTGACACCATGGGAAACATCAGTTCTTCCTTGCCCTTCCTTTTCCATAGAGACGCTCCTTTCCCTGCTCACACTATGGGGGAGATCCCCAACCTTCTCCAACTCCGTCCATCTGTTGGATATAGATATCGGAAGCGAACTTACAGTCTTCAGCTTGCTCCGTCCTTGGCTCCAGTCCCCTTCCCTATCATTTTGAGGGATTATTACAGTGGCTTCCGCTTTTGAGATGGGGGGAGGAGGAGGAGGGACTTTCTCTATAAGTGGTCGACAATATTTTTCCAACCAGTGACCAAAAAATCCGCACGTCCGACACTTGTGTGGCTTTGACCTGTATTTCACTGTCAGCGTATGACATGTTTCCTTCCCATTTTTCTCTTGAATCATTATTTTAATTTGTCCAGGAAATCTAAAATTCGGTTTACTTTGAAAACAAATTTTAAGAGTTTTTGGGTGAGATATCGTATCCATAAGCTCTTCATATAAAGGAATACCTAGGACGCTAGTTATCCTGTTTACCGCATCCTTAGAAAACATTCCTGGGAGAAGATTTCCAATGATTGCCCATTGGAACATCGTTTCGTAACATTCATTATGGATGACATCCGAGGGGAGCTTGCTAACTTTGAACGGAGTGTCACAGAATCTATCCCATGAGCGATCACACGAACGGAAATAATCCGCCGCCTCCCTAAACCTAACATTGAAAGTAGCATCCCGGAATCTTATGATTTGAATATCCCCATTAACACCCCATTTTCTTCTCAATAGACAGGTTATGGCTCTTATGGACGGAACGTCACCCATTACTCTGAGTGAAATACTGAAATCCTAAGCGCTCCCTCTGACTTAGGGGGAAGAAGTTGAGACCTCTGCATGGTAGCACAAGCAAACTCCTCCCTCTCTGAGGGTTGTACAAACTGAAGTCTTCTCAGATCTCCAGAATCAGGAGTGGACACCTTCCAGTTGTCTATCATTCCTTGGTCAAAAGCCTCTTTCTTCCTACCCCCCTTCCTTATATAACTCCCACCCCTAGGTTGCTTCCCAGACCCTCTGAATAGATTCCTTTTTCTTTCCAAGTTCTTTTCAAACTCCTCATTTCTTATGAAGTGTCTCCAGAGCGCCGCTGCGTCGCCCTTCAAGAAAGAGGAGTAAGAGAGTTACCTCCCTAAGGTTTAACAACACACAAATCTATATTACACATGGAGGAATTGAGGTGGGTTTAAAAAACCCGGGTGTGGTCTATGCCATCTTTTGAATTGTGGTCTATGCCATCTTTCTCCGAGAAAAACCCTGCTCTTGGGTCAATTCCTACCTTGCTTTTCTATATTTTATGTGTTCCTAAACCCTAAGTTAGTGACCCTCTCTTCAGAGTGTCTCTAGCTAAGTTTGTATGGAAACGAGTAAGGAGACACAACAACCAATGCAAGCAAAATATAATTCTAAATGGAAGAGAGAGAGAAAAGAGTAAAAAATAAAGTATCTGGATTTCCCAGCTCTCCAGAATTCAGCAACTATTTCTTCCTCCTCCACCTTCAGCTTTTCCGCAAGAAGCAAATTGCAGGGAGATACCAGCCAACAGTCAAAATCCCAGCCAAAATCCAGTCAATGCAGCATTACAAGAAATTCAGAGCATGAACAGAGAGATCGCAAGAATCCCCAAGAATCGTGATCGTCTAGAATCACCTATACTGTCTGCTAGTTGCGATTGCGAACAGAAATTCTCCAGTCAATTTAGAGGTTTTTGAATGCAGACGATCAAACAGACTCTCCCAAATCGCACTCGGGAGTCACTCACAAGCAGACAGATCGTCTCCAATCCCAGAATCCAGATCGCAAGAAGACAGTCCAGAAATCGTGAGATCGGCGCCAGACAAGAAATCACAGCAGAGAAATCCAGACGAGAAATTCGGATGAGAACGCCAATAGACGAACAGCAATCGCGAGCAAAAAGGAATCACGAGCAGAGAGAGATCGCGAGAACGCCAGATGAGAAATCGCAGCAGATGATTTCACAAGAGAAATCGCAGCAGATGAGAAATCGCAGCAGCAGATCGAGTTGTCAGGAACAGATGGTTGTCCAGAATGCTGATCATTGATTGATTGGGGATTATTAGGTATTTGATCTGAAAACACTATGATGTATATGCCTTCAATTCAGGATCTTAAGTAGTATTGGTTTTTAGGTTTGGGGTTTCTTTATCTTCAATTTTAATTAAACTGGAGAGGCACATTTATGTAACACATTTTCTTATTTCTTTTTTTACTATGTCCTGTCTGTACAAGATTACAAGTGAATTGTATTGTATAATTGTATTTGTATTTCAACAGGTATTGGAAGCACAACACACCAAACAAGGAAGAGGTGGTGCTACTATTCAGGTTCGTTTTCAAACGCATAATTATTTTTTTTTATAATTGAAATTTCATTAATAAATAAGAGGACATTAGCTCATGTTACATATGATTGGAGAAATGAGGAATACTCACTATCTCTCGCTTCTACAGTTAAGCTCGTAACATTATATAGTCATGGACCTTTTAAAGGTTTTTGGGGTTTTTTTAGGAGTGGTTTTAGGGATTTCCATTCGGTGATTTTCTCTCCTCTCCTCATATCTCTCCTTCTAGCTGCCACTTTTTTATTTATGGCATCACAGTTTTGGCCAGCCAGCACTGTAAAAATCGAGGCTTGCCATATTCCGAACATTTTCCAGCGAACCTTGAATTATTTATTTTTCTTATTTCTATTAGTGGTATGTTAGAATTAATTCTATTAATCATAAATCATAATAGCTATATTCTTAACATAAATAGTTAATTACTACTATGGGTTAATTAGTAATTTCATTATCATTTGTAGTGCAGAGTATAACTAATTTCCGTTATACTGAATTGTATATATATCCTACTCATTGATAATGATAAGGGATCGAGTTTACTCTCCCCCATTATTTACATCTGGATCACTTATATGGTATCAGTTTGTTAGAGAAAGTTCCCGATCCTGGCAAATCCCTCAACAGTTCTTCATTTTCTGTTATTTCGCTGCGATGGAGGACGGCAATGTTGATGGGAGTGGAGTATTGGGCTACTAATTATCGAAGAATTGTAGGATCATTGTAGTATCTCACCTTATCACGCCCTGATATCTCTTTTGCAGTCAGTAAATTGGCTCAACATTTGGAGAAACCCAAACCTATTCACTAGATTGCTATGAAGACAGTTTTGAGATACCTCTCTGGTACTCAAAACATTTCAGACTTGAAGATGTCTTCTGATATTAAAAAAATAGCAAACCACTACACCACTTTCTGAAGTATGGTGTTATTTGAGCTTCCTGTTTCTTTTACTCTATATGTGCCATGCTTGCCTGATGTGTACCCCAACTCAATTACCTCTATTGCCTATTCTTATATCTCTTCCTGTGATATCTGGAATGTGCATATTCTGAATTTTCCATATGATTTGGAAAAACATATAATATTGTGTTAAGTACTTAAATTCGTGGTTTAAGTTGCGCACGTTATAAACCTCATAGTGCGGGTAGCCGACTCTATCTCCTCTCGCTATGAGCTGGCAGCATGATTTTATTTTATTTTATTTAATCAGAATTCTGATATTGATTTTTCTTCTTCTTAGAATTCTAATTCTAATTTCTAAAAACATGGTCTGATCTGATTTATTTTTTATTTTTTTAGGATCTGAATTTTTAAGCTGGTCAGATTTTCATCTTCATTTTTTTTAAACAGGGTTTGATCTGGAGTTAGAATAGATGTGCAACTATAGAACCTTTAGAGTTTTAGACTTATAATTTTACTATATTACATGGTTTATAGTTAATTGATGGAATTAATATTACAGGGTTTATTAATATACATGTATATCTGATTTTTTTTAATTACACTTGGCGCTATAGCACGCTATCTCCCCATAGCGCGGGTTGCTGACGTTACGCGCTATGGCGCAACTTAAACCTTGCTTAAATTATCAAGTGATTTCTTTGAACCCATCTATTTGGAAATAGAAAATGCATAATTTTATAATCAGATTTTGTTAGAATCAATAAGAATCAAAGTTATAAATTAATTAATTTTTGTGTAGGTGGAATTGCGGGATGTTGATAGTGGAAATAAAATCATTGATAGATTTCGTACAGATGAAGCCATTGAGCGTATGAATTTTAGTTGATGCTTTTCTTATCCTTTTTCAATATTCTTTTGAAGTTTCTGTATGATTTATTATTTTATTTATCTACATTATTTTCTTGGTTTGATTTAGTTAATCGGTAGCTTATATAGATTTTGCAGTCAATTTTATATTATCTTTGTTCCTAATATTTATCAAGTTCATTTCCCTTTTTGCAGGAGTATTTATTGAAGAGAAGTCATACTCTTTTTTATATGAAGAAGGCAACTCTATATTTATTATGGAGTGAGTGTGTTATAAATGAAAAAAATAATAATATATTTTTTTTCCGGTAAATATATACATGTCTGACTAATGCCCATGAAACAAATCTTTTTTAGCCCCAATACATTTGAGCAAATGGAATTATCAAAGGAAATGTTAGGGAAGGCTGCTGTTTACCTTAAAGGTGTTTTGATTGCATCTTATGTAGCTGTTACTATTTTCATTTTTTTTAAATTAGCCTGTCATGAGTAGAAGCTAGTCATTATTTGACAATATTTATCGATAGTAAATGAAACCAGATATAGGTTTTCTCTACTCCCAATAAAATGTTGGAGTTAAGTGATATTATTACATGAATACATGGGAAGTATATGTGTTGGAGTATTAGCCTTATTCTAATGTGTTGGAGTTAATTTATATTATTACAAGGGATATAAATAGGTCAAAAGCAGAGTTGCAGAAGATTAACTTTGATTGAGTAGGCTTAGATTTTTATCTAAGGGTCGAGCCTAACTAACATAAAGCATTTTTGGTGATTGCAGAGGGCAGAGGTGATTGTTTTCTGAACTTTATCAGAATCTTCCTTCGAGAAGAAGGGGCTGGACATGGTGTATCTTCTCTTCACTTGATGTGGGTAGCAAACAGTCTTTTTCATAGGTGAACAGTGCTTTAGCAGCGAACAGTGCTTTAGCAGCGAACAGTTTAGGGTTTAGCATTTCAAGATATGTTGTTGAGGCTATCTGGTCCACCAAAATGATTGGCGGGATTGCTAGTTTACTAGCTGTCCCAGACTCCCAATGAAGATGGATCAAATTAGAGCCGAGGGTGAGGCTGTGGAGTATCTTAGATTTGTATGGTAATGGAGGCTGAGCAGAAGATCCCAATAAAATTCAATAGGGAAAGGACCGGACTCAATTTGGATGGGGATCTACTGATCCTGATTTTGAAGAGATCACATGCAATGCATTTTTCACCTGTTGGTTTATGTTGCATATGGTTTTTCTTAAGAACATATAGGTTGATTCTGTGGAGAGAATTAATTAGACAAAAGGGACTTATTAATCATTCATCTGCACTAATGGGAGATTTTAATAATACAAGGAATGTCCCAGAAAAGGTGGGAGGTTTTTCAGCTACAGAATAGATGGAATTGAAATTTGTGGGAGATTGGATTGGTATTTTGGCATTTTGCAGACAGTACATGTAAAATGTAGACTGGAGTCACTGGATTGGGTTTTTTTCTAGTGCTAAACTGATAAATTTGGTGTCAGATGTGAAGGTAGAGTTCTTGGGGAAGAGCCCAAGTGATCATGTACAATTTAAGAGTGTGGAGGTGTCAGAAGGTTAGGAACAATCAATTCACAGACACCCCTCTATTTATTCTGTCCTCTAACTGAAGGTGGTATGGCAGAAGATTAGGAATTGCTCAGAATCCAATGTGTCATCTAAGGAGAGAATTGCTAAGGTTCATTCTGAGCTAGCAGATGCAGAGTCTGAGGAAAAGGGGTAAACCTCTTTAGTTATGGTTCATCTTCATCCTCAAAAGTGTTTCATGGCTCTAGACGATTGAGGCAAGGGGATATTCTCTCTCTTTCTCCACTTTACTAATGGAAAAGGGGTAAACCTCTGCTATCAGGCAGTGGCTGAGTTAACTATAATTATGTCTATGGCTTTATTTTTCTGTTTTCTCCCCAGGAGGACACTGCTTACTCCTGAGTAATGTATATCTTTTACGGGATTTTGTTTTTTTTGTTTGTTTTGTAAATCTGGTCAAGGTCCACTTCATTTCTAATGAAATTTTATCTTCATTAAAAAAATAGAAGGATATGGGGAAATTAAAGTTGTTCACCGTAAAGGAGTGCCTGTGATATCACATCAGATGTCTGCAGATGATGATGTTTGTTTAATGGATATCAAAATTAACCTTTTGCAAAAATATCCCATTATTTGACTGTAGTGATGCTCGAACACTTTTCTATGTGAAGGAATACAACATGATAGAAGCAATTTATAGTTTATACTTTATACTACTACTGTTTCTGTTAATATATTCTTCAATGTATGTGTAATTGTGGTACTAATGTATTATTGAACAGAGGATATGTTAATAACTCTGCAACTCCATGATGGTAAACCCATGTCTGCATCTATTCCCAGAAGGATTACTTGCACAGTTGCTGAAGCCCAGTCTCACTCTAAAGGACAAACCGCAACACCTCAGTAATTCCCAGTGTGTTTACTGTTTATAATAAGTCTGATATATAGTCAAATATTGCATTTTTGCATGTGTTGTTTTATCTTCGAGTTCCTTTCAAGTTTAAATTCAGCATTAGTTTAAATTCAAGTTTATAGAAATTGATCTGTGAATTGAAAAGGGAATAATAACAAGTTGAATTAGGTTTTGTGAACGTGCCAAATATAAATCAATATTTCTTGTCAGTTTGTTTCACCACTTCATGCATTTATCTTTCTACAATATAGTACAATTACTCTTTACCAAAGCTTCATGAGTGACAGACGACTTCATAATTACTTCATGCAGATATAAAAGGACAGTACTTGACAATGGAGTTGAAGTATATGTAAGTTACTAATGCGATTTTGATATTTGTGATTTCCTTGATATTTGTAATTTCATTTTCTCCATTTTCCAGACACCTTCATATATAAAAGTTGGAGAGAAGGTTGTGATTGATACCATTGATAATGAATACATAGCAAGGTAAATATTTCCATTCTTCCATTGTACATAGCAAGTATTTGTATGATTTAAACTTAATATGTCGTTTTTAACTTTTTAGGTCTTAATGTTCAATTTTATTCATGGGTTGTCATTAGGTATAAAGAGCCAAAAGAGTGACATTGGTGTGGTTGATGTAGACTTCTCCTATCAAATGTAATTCAATTTTCCTGTAAAGAAAGCGGCAATTTGTTTCTAGCACTTACCCAAAATAATTTGGTGGGTAATCTAACCTAATTTTGTGGATTCATTTGTAACAGGTGAGTTTTGGTTTTGGACCATTTGTCTACACCGTCTACCACCAACTATCAACATTATTGTTGAAGTATTATATGATTAATTCAGATGGGGGTAACTTCAAATTCCAAAGACGCATATCACACAATTTTTCTCTTTCGAAATTAATGATTGATTCTGAACATTAAAGATGACAAAAGACACAAACAGCTGTCTTGCACTGTCAATCTGTCACTTTGCTATTTCTGATTAGTGATTATCATATACATCAATCATCATATCATGCAACATTTTACATGACAGGATATCATAGTTGGGGGTTGGCTAGTTGTAATTTATTTGAGCTATTTTTATTCTATTAAGGAGAAAATCATAGAGAAACCAAAATTGACCAAAAACAAAAACTCCTATTTAGCCATTTCTCAAAGATCATTGTAAAAATAATTAGACTATAGTTTTTTTTAATGAATTATTTTGTCAATCTGTCATTTATTCTGAACAACTGTCAGTCTGTCAGACAGCAAATAGACTACAATCTACTATATATACAGTTCATATCTCCATCACATCTTCCATCAATCTTAGTGTCTTAGCAATTAGCATCCATTCATCCATATCCATTCCAAAAAAATATGCAGACATCCATGAAACAAAGAGTCTTTGTCTTCTTTGCTGCAATTGTATTAATCCTTTCATCTTCTATGGTTGAGAGGGTGTTGGCTGTTGACGCACCTGCTCCAAGTCCGACTGCTGCCGCATTTTCAATACCAACGCCGGTCATGGCCATTGCAACTCTCGTCGCAATCTCCTTTGGGTTCTTGTTGTGCTGATTTGGGTCTTCCTCTTTATATTATGATTTATTGTAGTGATGGTTTGTTTTGTGTTATGATTATTATCACTATTAATTATTGTATTTGTGTATGTGCGAATAATTTACCAGAAAAGTGATTGAAATTTGAAATAATGTATATATATATATTTTTTTTTTCTTTATTAAAAACAAGTTACAATAAAGATAAATCAAATCGGAACAGATCTCATCGGTATCCTTTCAATCCGAGTGCGATTCATAATCGGAATCGTCGTCGGAAGAAGAAGAGGACGACGATGACGATAAGGATGGAAACATGCGGCGGTTGATTATAAAGAAGCGGGGCGACGCGGGTCGAAAACAGAAGAGGGAACAAATGCAAACCATGAGTCTCCCGAGCTGACGGAGCGGAAGGCAGCAGAGGAGATCCAAGACCTCTTGACTTCTGAGACGTTGGGGGTTGCAGGCGATGTACTGACATAGATCTGCCGAGATCGTAGCCACAGCAACCACGTATCTCCCGTGGAACACCATCGACGTTCTCCGCCGTCGATAGGAAATCCGGATTTTTTTTATGGACCTTCGCTGTTAAATTAGGTTGTCAAGGGGAGAATACTGAAATTTTCACATCGGTTTAGATCAATCCCGTTTTTAAAATTAGTTTATGATTTCATTTTTTTTTGTCTTTACGTGTGCTAATCACATTTAAATTAAAGGAGAAAGGAGAATTAATTATTTAAATTAAACTAATCATCTACTTACAGAGTTAAGTTACAAATATCTAAAGATAACAACAATGATTACATTACAAGGAACATGGTGATATAGAAGACATGTCTTGTTGTATAAGTCTTTGATCATAAACACCAATAATCAAATTACTTCTGCTTCAACTTGTTTACAATTAAGAATTGACAGCAACCAAATCTTCCTTATTTTTCAATGCTGCCAAATCATCTCCAGCTCTGCAGATATATGCTGCGGCTTGCCTCCCGGATAGAGTGGCTCCCTCCATACTGTCTATATAGTCCTGAAAATCACAACCAACTTCCTTATATTCCAAAATTACAACATACATCATCAATTTGGTGAGGTGAGGTGTGGTGTGTTAGGAACCTACCTGCTTCGTGTATGATCCTGCAAGAAAAAAATTCTTCACGGGTGTTTTCTGATCAGGTCTGAATGGGTCTTTTCCAGGTGCCTCACGATACAAAGACTGCCCAATTTTAACCAGAGAAGACCAAATAACATCCAATCCCCGTGAGGATGGAAATAGTTCTAAAACCTGAACAAAACCAATCGACCGGGTTCATTTTTTCCGCTTTAAAAAACAAAAGACGGAAAAAACAGCTACACACCTGCTTTGTAACCCGGCTTATGATTTCATCGTTAGGTAATGGCATGTAAGGATCACCAGGAGTGAGTACTGCTCTGCACATTCAGATTGTCAATGTTCGAATTTAGGTAAATCCTTTCAGATTGAAAATGATAATTATCAGGTCAATAGACCATCCTCCTTACTGGATCAAGGAACCTTGCCCCTCAATATAATAGTCTTCTGGAGAAGTCAATGCCAGATCAGCAAAGCAGGAAAAATCTGCATCAGGAGTATATAGAAGATTATCCAACCCCACAGCTCGTTTCAATTGCCTGAATCACAGCCAAAAAAAATTCATAACACAAATAACTTATGTAGTTTTTTTTTTAAAACAAAATAACTTATGTTGTTACTTACCTTGATTCCACCACTTGTTGCAGCTCGGTAACCCAACCATTGTATCGAAGCTGTACTGTCACAACTGGGACTCCAACTAACTTATAGATATTGTCAAACTGATCCCATTCCCTCCATTGTGATGGGAGTAATCTTTTGATTCCAGGAATATCACATGCTGTACCAAAGTATCGATAAAATAAAATAAAATCAATAGACACTAGTATAAAAAAAGGTTAATCGCATACTGCAAACCTGCAAGGTATGCATCAGCTTTTACAATTCTTTTATCTGTCGCCTGTTATATTAAAGAAAACAAAGAATAATTAACAAAACAATGTGAATAACCAAATCATTGAGTATCATAATTTCAGACTTCAATCCAGTATGTATAAATAGCAAAAAAAAATACTACAGAAGTAGTTTGAGAAAACTTGAGAAACAAATAGCTTAAATGTAAACCGACCTTCGACATGGAGAGACCCGTGACATATGTTTCACCATTAGGTGATTTATTGTAGAGTATCTCTCTGCACCCCCACCTGAGGTGAAATCTGTATAACAAACAAATGAAATAAAGAATACACATTTTTGGAAATCGTCGATACTTAAAGATAGGGCTAAAAATAATACAATAAGATATGACCATTCAAGATTTGATGCAATGAATAATGATCCACCTACACTGACGTAGGCATGTAATGAACTACAAACATGATGTATGGTTCTAAAATGAATATGCTAGAAGAAGCCTAGAAGAAGAACGCAAATGTATGTTAGCGTTATTTTTTACATAATGAAATATAAAATTTAGAAGAGTCCGTCTTTTTCCTACCTTCCACCCCTGTCAATGATGTATTTTCTAATAGGTCCACTCAAATACACATCCGGAGAACCCTTCAGCATGCGTAATAAGGAAGCTTCGGTCTTTGTTGCAAATAGTGAAAATATAGTCAACATGCAGCGAGCACTAATATTATCACAGTCAATGAACCCAAGTGCATAAGCAACAGGATCCCACATCCTCTTGATACTCGTGCGTGTACCACCTTTAGACAAGAACCAATCAGAAAAACTAATCTGAAAGAGTGTGAGAAGGAGAAAATGTCAGGTACAGATATATTAATGAAGATAACGTAGAAGCCAATTGTATATGCATCTCGATTCTTGACAGGGACAAATCAAATGAAAAGTTATCTCGTCCACATGGATTTATCAATGATCAGAACAAGAACTGCATTGCTAGCAGTTAGTATATGCAAAAAAATTATTAAAGTATATTTTAGAAATAATCAAATAGAATTCTTACATTATCCAATTTTCGTATGTCCATCAATGCACCATCTGGGTCAATAAGGGCCCGTACAACCGGACTCAGTGCAAGAGCAAGTGCATTCCTAGCCTTATCATAAGTCTGTATGAGAAAAACATTACATTACACATTCCACCATGCAAACCTAATAGACAGATGAAATATGATGCATAATTAACAAGGATAATAAATTATGCCACTAATAAGGATAGACAATCAGAGATGTTAGCATTTTCTTTAATGCTACTCTCTTACAGATGCCCAATCTAACTCAATTGAGCTAAATGTGCTGAATGATTGGGAGTCTAACATCTTGATTCTTGAGACAATAATATAATACTATGCAAATATGCTGGTACTAAAGTAACTACACCATATAAGAGGTTGACGATGAGCTTTCTCGTCTACCTATCCCTTTGGGCTTTGCCCACTCCAAGTATCTAATTAATGACAGTTTACTTTTATCTAAAAAGAAAAGAAATTATTGTGCCAATCAACTGGAATTTTTTATGATGTCTAAATTCACTAGTATATTAAACACAATAACACAACAGAATAATACAACTGATGCATGGTCACAGATTCACCATATGTTATTATACATAATACATCAATATGGAGTATGGACTGAACAGCATATTACCTCATCCTTGTTTATTTTTTTATGGACTATATTTAGAGTTTTTTACAATATCAGCTTATAAAGCGATCTTTATTTAATAATCTTATGATAACCAAGATTTTCAGAACCTAACTTGATAAACTATCAACTGGTCGAGAAATAATAGTTAAGTGTTTCAACCTAAGAAAGAACAATTTAGTTTTGAGAATATGAATAGAAAGCGCAAAATCTCATGCAAAATATTTTTATCCCTCAATTTACCTTAAGTTGATTAGTGGTTAAAAATGCATGAATCCCATGTATCGGTGCTCCCACTGGAAACCGGAAATCAAGTTCTGAAATCAAAAACCAGTAAAAAATAATTATTACACAGATTTGTTGATGATAATTGTAGAAGAAGAAGACAAATTAAAAATAAGAATCATACCACCAATTTCACCCCCTTTATTTACAAAAGTGTGTGTGTGATCTTTCACCAATAAGTTGTCATTTGCACCCACCTGCATTTAAAGTATGAGAATTTCATTTTTTTAATGGATGTTACTTGTTAGAATGTTACATCAATGTAGTAAAAACTGTATCAAACCACAGAAAGAGGGCTTGAAGGATTGTACAACAACTCAAAGTCTCAAACAAGCATATTCTTACTCAATAAATAAAAGGTCCATTCATCTTCCTTGAAAAAATCAAGTTATTTTTCGTAAATGCGTGCATATTATAAATTCAATAGTCTGAGGTGGAGTAAGAGTGGTTTGCAAATAATGGGAAATTCCATTTGTTCGTAGAACAGATATATTTGCATTATGAAGTTGCAATTCAAAGAACTTCACCTTCTTCATGAGACGAAAAAGATTGCTATAGCATCCAAAAAACACATGCAGTCCCATTTCAATATGATTCCCACGCTTATCCACAAAGGATGCCACTTTCCCGCCAATAAATGGTCTCGACTCATATATATCAACCTGCAAATCATATGCTAATTTAACTATAATGTGAAATAAAACTTCCATATAACAAGATAAGCAAATGAAATGAAAAATAAACTAGACGACTTTACATTTTAGAGTGGTTGAGTAAATATATGAGCATAAACATAGGATAAATGAAAACAAGTAAGAAATGCACCTCATGTCCCTGATCCAAAAGTTCAACTGCAGTTGACATGCCTGCCAACCCAGCACCAATTATAGCAACTTTTAGCTTTGGTCCTCTGTACATCTCAGGTTCTGGTGGAAATAAGCCTTTGGGAGCTGCCAAGATGGTCATGAAAAATTGAAAATAATTCCATGCAAAATAGCCACACTCGTTCAAACACCGAATCTTTAACAATTGCCCAGTTAACCATTTTTTTGCATAAACAAACCCCAATCTACCAACATCATCGTAATCATCGTCACAATACACAAAAACAAGTAGGAATCGAATTTTCGAAGGGGAAATAGATACACTGGCGTAGAAAAAGAAAGAGAATAGGCACTGACCATTGACGCCCATATCAGACACTTGGGTGTCAAGAGAGCAACGAGCAGTCGAAGAAATCCATCTTGTCTTGAGCCGAAAACGATCGGCAAAAGCTGTCGCCGCCATAACACAGGTGGCGGAAGAAGAAACCATAGAGAAAATAAAGAGAAAGAGAGAGGTGGGTAATGAACTGTTTAACTGATGGGTGGAGGATGGTGAGACACACAGAGCAAGTGAGCACCGAGAAAAGAGGAGAAGAAGCAAAAAAAAAAAAAAAAAAGATAACTAAAAAATCCTTTCTTGCTTTGCAGATTAATCCCTTGATATTTTATTATTTCTACTTACATCCTTAACCAAAAATCACAACAGTTTTGATTAATGACTCAGTCACACTTACCTTTACAATTTACACTTCACTGGAAAATTTACCTACGGCTATGGCCATCGGCCAACCCTAAACAAACCGGAATTCTGAAATACCAAAATCTCTACAGAAGTATCAATTGTCCTGAACCCAAATCCTAACTGTTTGATCGTTGTCAAGAGCAGCAGATGCGATTATGTTCTGAGTGGGATGACAAGAAACGGAGATAACAGTGTCCGTATGACCTTCCAATTTCTGAATCATGTTCTTTCCCTGAAGATCCCACAAGTAAACACACCCATCCTCAGACCCACTCACTATGTACTTTCCATTTGTTACGGAGAATGTAGGCGTGATGCAGTACACCTTGTTCACATGCCCTGTGTATTGCTTCAACGGCTTCACCGGGCTGTAGCTCCACAATTTCTGCATCCAAACAACCAGGAAATCTAAAGGAAACTAAAAGAGTAGATAGGTGAGTGATTCATTCATTCATTCATTCATTACCATGGTGTTGTTGAGAGTGGAGACCAGAATGACCTTTCCGTTGGGGGAAAACTTAGCGAAAGAGACGGAATTGTCCTTGTCGTCAACAAGAGTAACCAGAAGTTTGCCAGATTTGGTCTCCCAAATCTTGCATTTCCCATCATGTCCACCGGAAACGAGAAGGGAACTGTCCGGATTGAAATCGACCGATGTTACGGGTTGATCGTGAGCTTCGTTGATCTGCATCTTGCACTTGCCCGTCGTCACATCCCATACTCTGATCGTCAAATCATACCCTCCTGATGCAATGAGGGTTGATTGAGGATTGAAATTCACACAGAACACGAACGAAGTGTGGCCGCGGAGGGTTTTCACGAAAGACTCGTCCGGGTCCTTCACATCCCAGATGCGCAGAGTGTAATCATCCGAGGCTGAGCACACGTAACGGGAGTCCAGCGACCACGCCAGATCGGAGATACCTTCGGTGTGTCCAGTGAGAGTCAAAATGGGGAGAAATGTGGACGAATCGTATATGATTAGGGTTTTGTCCAGAGATGCAGAGGCTAGAAGATGACCGTCGTTGGAGAATTTCACGCATGAAACAGCGCGGTTGTGATTGGACAGAACCTGGAGCAATCGGTAGGGCCGATAATTCGAGGCGGAGGAAGGTTGGGAAGAGGACGAGGTTTGAGCCATCGTAAATCGTAATTCCAGTGATGTTCCAGTCCGGGTACCGTCTTTATAAATGACGAGTGGCAATAGTATTTTCGGGTCGGGTCGGATCGGATCGGATGTAGAATAGTAGGGTTAGGGTTAGAATAAATCAAAATACATTGGACCAAACTGCAATATCCTATAAAAATAACACGAGATTGCGTAAATCTTCCTGCCACTTTTTTTTTGCCTTCACCCTCTTTTCTCGGAAAAAAAACTGCACATCTATCAGAGGATTGAATTTGTAGATCCATGGAGACGTTCAAGTTCGAGGAGGTATGTTCTTCATCTTTGGATTCCACCAAGGCATACGACGACGACGATGATGGTTCTGAATGTCGGCTTTCAGGTAACTTCTCTTTTTTCTCTTCTTCTTTTTCTCTGGAAATTTTCTTCGTCCTACTCAAGTACTCAACATTGGGAATTTCGCGAAGAACTAGAAGAAGAAAAATACTATTTTTTTTATCATTACCAAATTTGTTGGAATTCCGTGATTATGTTTTCTTCTTCTTCTGTTTTGTGAGAAGCTTAGAAAGGAGCCTTCTATCTTGATTTTTAATACATTGGGGTCTTGGGGAAGAATTAAATAAAGAGCCTAGCTTTTCCTTTGCTTTTAAGAATGGGAAAGGTTTTTTATTGCGTTCGTGCATCCTTTACTTCTATCCTACTTAACTGCAACTACAATTAGATTCTCTCTCTCTTTTTCCTTACCCATCTCTATCAAGCTTAGTAGATTTCACACTGAAAAGTGAAAGGACAAAAGAAGCTATTAGAATTTAGAAAAGACGGCTTCTATTAATTGAAAATATATATAGTTTATTTTTAAACATATCCAATTAGAGTAAATTGATAAATGATTACTTGTTTACTTTAAGTTTTAACAACAATGCTAGTCAACTTATATTAAGCTAATTAGCTAAGCATTCAGGTTTAAACTGTGATTTTATTAGGTCTGTCTTTCAATTAGATTTTGATACTTTGGTTCGATTGTGCATTTCAATTAAACTTTGCTTGGATCAAAATATTATAAAAAAAAACTTAACCTATCACTGAATTACTAATATAGTATAAGTTACACATATGCTTTATGTTTATTCGGTATAATTGTTTTCTTTGTACAGAGCTTCGTAAAAGACATAGATTGGACAGAGAGAATTTGACGTTGATGTCTCAACCCTTTCATACAATGTTTTTATTCAACTTGGCTGCATTTTTATACATGAAACAGTCATTTTCTTATGTTATGAGAATAAATCATTGGCTCGTGGCAATAAGTATATTGGCTGTGTCTTTTGGGTTTTTTCTTCTCGTTTTAGATGGCCCTCATGAAAAGGTATTATGTACTCCTTTTAGACTTAAATGATATAATATCATTATCAAATATCATCTTCATTAAACTTATTTTATTAGTAGAAAATACATAAGATCTCCAATCTCCATTGTGATTTCCATGTGGCATTTTAGAAAATATTTTCTAGAACGATTAAATCATTGTTGAATAGAAGAATGATTTATTTTATTTATATTAGTTTAATTGTAACACTCCAAAAAATAATCTCATGTTAATTAGAGAGAAATACCATGGGAATATATAAAAACTATGTTCTACTATTAAAGCAACATTTAGTTAAGCATTTTATTTTGGTTGTTGTGTTGAGTCGTGGTTTTTTTATGAATTAGTTGAATATAAGATACTACATTCGTAAATGAAAATAAAATTATTAAATTTTAGAATTTTTTAGTTTTTTCCTTTATAAATATAAAATGATAAAATTGTCTATTTGTGAATTCTCTTAATCTTTTTTCATATCATACACAGCATGTTCAAGTGTTTCTGGAATATTTTAAATTTGGACTATGGTGGATCGTACTTGGTATTGCATCATCCATTGGTCTTGGTATGATGAATTGAATATACATATATTTATTTATTTATTTATTATATTTTGCCTTTATAATAAAAAAAATTCACATGGCTATGGCATCTATAAAGATCCTTTGTCATTAGAGATTTGGAGTTTGATGAGTTAGTTCATCAAGGAGCTTTGATATGGGCATATGACATAACCAGATGAGGTGCCGATGTGTCATCCATGTAAGGAAGGTCACCCCCCACATACTGAGCAAGAGAGTGTGCTGGCAACCTTTTTTCTTAGTTGTCATCTCAAGGTGACAACCAACTCACCTTTAACTCTTTAAGATCTGGGGGAAGACAGTGTCAGACCCCTGGCTAGAGTCCTATTAATAGTAAGTTAGTAACATACCCTAATGGAGAGAGAATGAACCATTAATTAAAGTCAGCATGAATAATACAAATCGTCGATAATATCTAGCCTAATAGACAGAATCTTTGCCTTGTAGTGACTGATCTAGTAAAATAGACCCCATCAAAATTTCTGTGTAATCATCTAAATTTCGTGGGTGATTGGCGGTGCATAAATCATAAATGTGATTGTCTTATATCTTACATTATTTTTGTTATATTTATTGCACTGTGATTTTATTATGGTCTACGATTTTAACCTTAACCTTAATCTCTATCTTTTTTCTATTCTTGTGTAGGTTTTTACGGCCTTTGCCTCATATGCATATTTGTATTTCAACATTTCAGTGCACTTTATATTTATCAAATTCTATATTTTTTAATCAGGTTCTGGTTTGCACACATTTGTGATGTATCTTGGCCCCCACATCGCTTTCTTTACTCTCAAGGCCATGCAATGTGGTAGAGTTGATCTGAAAGCATCACCCTATGATACCATACGATGGAGTATACGACCTTCATGGCTCGAAAAGGATTGTTCTGATTTTGGGCCACCGTTATTCTCTTCGCTTCCTGACACATTAGTTAGGGTTCCTTTCAGTAGTATTCTTTCCCAGATTCAGCTTGAGGCTGTTCTTTGGGGTGTTGGTACTGCAATTGGAGAATTGCCACCTTATTTCATCTCGAAAGCAGGTTAATTTTAGCTTATTTTGAACAAATTTCAGTAATTCAGTAGGAAAATTTATTTCCATCTTCTTTGCCACCATATATTTTTTTTTGACTAGATAAATATATTGCTTCCTAGTATGACATTTAAAAGAAATCAAAGCCAAACAGAGTGAATGATGCAGTAGATGTGCTCTTCGTAAATATATTTTACTCCCTCTGTAAATATATATGCATTTCCCATTTTTGGATTATTAGATGACATGACTACACTAAGATGATAAAGCTTTCAGATCTGACCAATAAGTGGATCTTGAACCCGGAGGTGGGGAAGGACCTACATTGGTGGTTTAGTTAAAATCATTGAGTCATCTGCATAAGTTTGGTGGGATGGCACTTTTGTGTCATTTAGAGTGTAGGTGGAAAAATGTTCCACCTCATTTTGTTCTACAAAGAAAGGACAAGATACTCCATTCACAATCCAAATGATATGGTGAGATGGGGTCACCTACTCACCTTGCCTTCATCCCCTATCTATTTAGAAAATGCATGAAAAAGAACCGTCAACAAAAACTGAAAATGAGGTGTCATGTTTATCAAAGCCGATACTTTCTAGGATCAATTTAATAGATTTTTCAACTAATTTTATGATGGTTATTGTTGGGTTAATGAGTAAAATTCCCAACTCCATTTAAATAAGAATTAACCTAAAAGAAGATCCAACCCTTGGATCCAAATGAAATTAGGGCCCAATCTAATAAAAAGGGAAAAAAATATGTATCATCATCCTACCCCTAGAAAATGGGGATATCGCGTGAAGACCCAACCCACATGGGTTGGTCGATTTGGCCCAAGGCTCATGGCACTTCTTGGCACCCTGAGCTCAAGGAGGAAATCAGATTCACTCACCACTCCACTTTGGGATAAAAGCTCTGCCACTGAGCTATGTCTTCTTCGTAGTCAAAGAACCATTGTGATCATCTCGAGTGGTCCGCACAATACGGTTACGATCAACCCAAGGTTTGAGTTGCGCCATAGCGTGTAGCGCCGGCTACCCGCTCTATGGGGATATAGCGCGCTATAGCACCTCCATAGCGCGCTATAGCACCTCCATAGTGCCAAGTGTATTTTAAAAAAATTCTAGATATATACAATAATTAGTGATCAAGTTAAAGTTAAATCAATAGTTTTAGAAATAGGGAGAAATGGAGAGAAATAGAGAGAAATCGTGAGATTTAGAAGAGAAATCTATATAAATACTAATCCTATTTGGGTATTTGGGCGGATCCTAACCCGGATCCGCCTAAAGGTCCACTTCCCATAGCGCAGGGAGATAGCGCCGTCTACCCGCGCTATGGGGTATATAGCGCGCGCTACTCAAACCTTGGATCAATCCGCATACCTCGGGCGACATACCTTTGGATTAGGGTACGTACATCAAGAGCATGTCAACCCAGGTCTAGTACGGACGTCAGTAGCACGTTAACCACGGTCAGACCACTCAGACCTGAATGAGTAGATTCGATTATAGCACGTACGTCAGAAGCACGTCAACCCTCCAGGACCGCACGTCGACAAACATTATGCTTCATTTCCAAACTTCTGGCTCGAGCCCGACACCCTCAAGGATCCGATCTTTCATACATTATTACTCAGTCATGTACTCATGTCGGAAACCTACAGGACCGACATATTTGGGGTTAAGATCTGGAAAGTGAATCCCTAACCTTAGGTCCTGACACAAATACTCTACAAATAATGTTGGCAAACCATTATGCAATTTTATTTATGTTGTATGCTATGTCGGACTGGGTTATCGAGAGGTACTGTAATGACCCGATAATCTGCCTGAATTTCGTTGTGTCATCTTCCTTGAGTTGTGATGAATTATTGTATAACATTCCTTTTAGCTTCATTAGCGTAGACGACGGTTTTAAATCCATGAGATCCACTCTTCGAAATATATTTGCTAGATATTGATGTTGAGTTAGTTAACATCAAAGATCCGTCCGATAGCTTGTTTACATGTATCCCTAGAAAGTACTTTAAGTTACCCAAATCCTTGATCGCAAATTCACTGTGAATTTCTTCCACAAATTTATTTGTGAATTGCTTTGAGGAAGATGCTAGTATTATATCATCTACGTAGACGAGAAAATATGCCCGGATATTGTCTTTCACATAAATGAATAAAAACTGATCTGAGAGAGATTCTTTAAACCCAAAAGAAACCACAAATTGTCGTAGTCGATGGAACCATGTTCGCGGTGACTGACGTAATCCATAAATGGATTTTAGCAATTTGCATACGACCTTTGGATCCTTGATATCTTTATATCCTGGTGGTTGTCGCATGAGGACGTCTTCTTTCAAAATGCCATGTAAGAAACCATTCGAGACGTCGAATTGCCTTAGTTCCCAATTCCAGGTAACCACCAAGCTTAAAATTATTTTTATCGTTGGTAGTTTGATTACCGGGGCGAATGTTTCTTCTACGTCGATTCCGGCAAGCTGTTGCGCGACGAGACGAGCTTTATATCTGTCGATATTACCGGATTCGTCCATCTTTCGTTTAAAAATCCACTTGCAAGAAAGTACGTTCGGTAATGGATGTGGTGCAACCAATTTCCAGGTTTTGTTTTCCCAGAGTGCGGTGAGGTGATTTCACTGTCCATGGCTTCTTTCCATCGAACGTATACTTACATACTGTATGAAATATATTTATTTTTACTTTAATATAAAGGAATTTTACAATGATATTCAAGATATTTGTATTACGGATTACAATAATTACATTCTAACTTGTATATTATCCTCTAATGTCTCTCTTTTGTATCCTTATTTCTAAGCAATTAAAGTACTTATTTTCGTTTCATCATTTTTGAATTTATGTTGTGATGTTTACAATAATTTATGTTACTTTTCTTCATTGTTTTATACTTAATCACTTATTTTGGGGGATCTGTTGCAGCAAGAAAATCAGAAAACAAGAAGGATATCATCGAAGAATTTGATGACAGTTCCTCTGATAAAAAATTTATTACAGTTTTCCTTAAACGAACTAAGCACTGGCTGCTTTCTCACTCGCAACATCTAAATTTCTTCACAATTCTATTGCTTGCTTCGGTTGGTTATTCTACTCATATGCATTTCTACATCAATAGCAGTTCCAATTTCTTCAATTCTTCATATCATATTATTTAAACATAAAAGGATTTTGTAGATTTTTAATTAAAATAAATGGATACCTTGATATTCCTGATTTCGAAAACAGGATATCACGGTAACTTAGTAGTGTAGACAATCGAGGTAGATTGTCTGATGCAATGTAACATTAGATGAATATCTCTGGAATCCACCAGAGAAGAAGAACCAGATCTGGATTCCACCAGATGAAGCAAATAGAAAAACAGAGAAAAGCAATTTGAGAGAAAAGAGAGAGAAAGCAAAAGATAATGGGAAATAAAGGTACCTGAATTAAAATATAATATTCTGCCGAATTCCCCCTCCTTTGGTCCTTTTAATACTAACATCTAAGCAAGTGGAAGGGAACCTGTGAGATGTGCCTGAGGGACTAGTTAGAATTAATCGTGCTCCTTGCTATCGCAAGGCCAGTGTACAGTGTGCTACATCACTTAGTAAGAGGCTAAGGGCAATGTCCTGAATTGCAGAATGGAGATACATGAGTTAAAAGTAGGGAGATGAGTCAAGACTCGTCGACACGTTCCTATATAGCATGACATCTACTCATCTAATGATGAGATAACTAGATTTTTTGCCTTAGGAGATTGGTCTCCCGTAGATGCATAGTAGATATCTCCAATTAAGATCAACAATATTTTATATAATCCTCAGATTTGTAAGAAAGGTTTATATCTCTGATTTCTTTGGTGAGGATTTCTGGATGCCTCAAGGTTATCATAGTCTACCTGATAACCATAGGTCGATAGGTTGTGACTTGTGAGAATGTATGCACATAGAATGTACTGTTTCAGGATCCTCGATTCTTTCTTTATCAGACCTCAATCATGTGGGCATAAATAACTACAATGTGGGATTGCCAATTGCACCTAAATTGTGAGATCAGGTGTTGTGCAAATTAAAATTTCATTATTTGATGTAGGACAGAGATTTCACTAAATTGTGAGATTTCACTATTTGATGTATTTGAATTAAGATTTCACTATTGTTCTTCATGTTTTTTCGGTTGGTATGTTTTAAGGTTTATAGCTTTTCACCTCTAGGTTTCATACCATATTTTGGAATTTGTGGTAATTATAATATGGGCCAAAACTGGGCAAGGCCCACTTCATTTCTAACGAAATTTTATCTATTATAAAAAAAAACTTAAAAAAGGATTTAGGATTCAAGGCAAAACCTAATGGTTGAGATCAAGGTTTCATATGCAGCTATGTAGTCGTCAAATCTGCATAGCTGCACCTGCATATGTTAACATATATGATTTTATGTGGTGTAATTTTTTTATGTGTATTTTCAATTTTGTATAAATATTACAACTTGTTCTACATAATATTTTTAACAACCATATAATATAAAATAGTAAAATATTTAGATCAAACATTAGATCTAGTCCTTAGACAGTAAAATACTAAGATCAAACATAATGTCTAATATGTAAGGTTCAGTGAAATCAAAATATAAGGTTTTCACTTCTTCCTAGTCTTAAGATGATCAGGTCGGTGCCTGACTGCCGAATGATTACGATTGAAATATGAATTGGGAAAAACAACTTTATTCAAGAATTCGATTGGAACTGAAATTGTTTACAATGTGCGAAGGAAATACACATTAAAGAAGAAAATGTGAAAGGCAGGAAGAAATGCAGTGATGGAGATCAGAGACGTCGACTGGAATCCATTGGTCACCGTGTCTGGATTCCACCAGAAATTAGTAACAGAATTAAGATGACAGTACGAAGAAGAAGAAGATAGCAGGTAATACCTGTGAAAAGGAAAAACTCGATCTTTGTAACTAGCCACCCAGCTCCCTTTATCATGTGTGTTCCATCCGAGCTAGTAGTAACGACCTAACCTCCTCTGTAACTGATCCCGGGTCTGATTCCGGGTCCGTTCCTACATCATAAGATTTTCAATAATCTGGTTGGACATTGTTGCACGATCTTATAGGTCATAGCTGATTTGTAAGACATCATTAATGTTAATGTCATTCATGAAAATATTCTCTTCGACAGCTCTTCTCCTTTGATAATTCCTTGCTCACAGCTCCACAGGTTATCACACATTCACAACCATTACTGACAGCTGGAAGTAATCGAAGGGTGAGAAGTCGCATATTTGCAGATAATCTTATTTAGAGTGGATTAGGAGGATCCAGATTTGGATGTCTAAAATCCACTAGCTGCATAGAATCATCTGTGTATTTTGAAATATTCTGCATAGCCGCATTTGCTATGCGGCCACATCGGAAATATTAGTTAAAATCAATAACCATGCAGAAATCATCAGGGTGTAGTACTGTTGTGCAACTATAATCAATTTTTAAATCTTTTGTTAATTTTTTTTTCCTTTTTGATGTTTTTTATAACGACTGGCATAATTGTTTAAACTTTTTAGGTTCCAAATCCACTCTTTGATCTTGCGGGCATAATGTGTGGACAATTTGGGATCCCATTTTGGAAGTTCTTTCTTTCAACATTAATCGGAAAGGCTATCATAAAAACTCATATGCAGGTCAGTCAATCTATGTATTTTTTGTAGAGGATTTCAATTTTTTCCCATGCTATGAAAAATCAAATGTCCCATGTTGGCAGCACAAATGTGTTCGATGAACACAATAATCTCAAATAAAGGGAATTTCAATTTAGCTTCTACTGGACCTTGTTTATTTCAAATGGGATCTTTAATAATAAAAGTGTATAACTTAAAGGTTTCTTGTTATTTTCAGTCTGTATTTATAATCATTCTGTGCAATAATCAACTTCTGGAATGGGTGGAGAATGAGTTGATCTGGGTACTTGGTCATATTCCAGTATTTGCCACAATGCTACAGAAATTAATTCCTAAATTGAAGATGGTGCAGGAAAAGATCCTTTCCCCTTCATCCTCCGATCCATCTAGTGCAAGGGTACTTTTATTCACTCCAAACTCTTTAACAGGAGTGATATTTGTTTAAAAAAATATATTTATCTGTCATATTTGGTCTTTTATTCACACTAAACTTGGTTAACCCTTCCAGAGCAAACACTGGACGCTGTCATTCAATCTGATATGGAACACCCTAGTGTGGCTAATGATCTTAAATTTCCTTGTCAGAATTGTGACTTCAACAGCACAAGAACAGCTCAAGAAACAACAAGAAATTGAATTGAAGAAGCGGTCCTTGTTGCTAAATTCTACTGAATCTAACTATAAATCAATTGGCCAATTTCATTAACTTTGATAGATGCTTGCTATTTATCGAACTTACCAAAAGTACTTGACATTCAATGATCTCATAGTCATAGTAAGTATCTTGGATTTCAGTTCCATTGAGTACTATTGTTGTATATACAAAGGACATTAATTATTTAATTGGAAGTTAGAAGACTGTAGAAAGAACAACTGTGTATAATTGTTTTTTTTTTTTTTTTTTTTTTTTTTTGAAGCAATTAAATTTCATTAGAATAAGGCTAATGTCAAGTTTACAAAATAGAGAATAGAAGTAAAAATAGAAGTAAAAAGAAATGAGCAAAATGCTCATTGACTCTCTCCCATTATCTATGTAGTATAGTTATACAGTAACTAGATACGCTGCCTCAGAAGGTTGGTCTCCCATACTTTCATCATAGATATCTCCAAAGGGTGACAACATCATAGATATCATAGATACGCTGTGTATAATTGTTCTTTTATAAAAGTCTGACCTAAATTCTTACAAATAGGAACAAAAAAGTAAAAAAAAAATGCAACGTTATTTTGCATCAAATACTTCCTTTTTGCATGAAAATATCATATGCTTACTTTGCATTGTTTGCAAGATTGTCTTAAAAATAATCAAATGCTTTCTAGTTTTGTAGGCATATCCAGACAGAATATATTTTGCGAATATATCTACAGAATGTATCTAGATAAATCTTAGCGAATATTCAGGCGGTGCAAGATGAGACAGACAGGGATCAAAGGATGCCATTCAGAGGAGAATCAATGTCCAAATATTAGTCAACATGGTAGTGAAAAATCAAATAACCCTAAATATATCATGTATATTTATCTTTCATTACTTTGACTTCAACCTATTGCATATCTTTTACCATTTGTCTTTTAAAAAGAGCTTTCTTCACTAGTCTAGAAGAATTACATGCAGGAATCTCATCAAAAATTACAGGAATTTTACTATATTTTTTGTAAGACTAGATTTAGGTGAGATATCTTGAGATCTGTCAATATTTTGAATTAAAAAATCACTATTTGAGTTATAAATCTGCCAATATCTCTTATTTTGAGTATACAAGAAGCGTTTCCATTTTTTATATTTCTAAAGGGATCATCATGTAAAAAAAATCTTCTGACTCCACCAGCCATTGACTCCAGCTGCGTTGTGATTATGTTGTTTGCAGATTTCAGGCAGTTGGAAAAAACATAATCAATTGCTTCTCTCTCTAATCCGCATGGCAGACACCTGGAAACGATTAAGACTTAATTTCAGGAGTTTTTCCTAAATCCCAAGTCCCAATAGATAGATGGTCGGTCAGTTCCCCAAGGGAGGCGTGAAATCATCCCTCGGAGAATGAGGTGAGAGTCCATGAAAACCATAATCATGATACCTAGGAATAATTTTCAGTGAAGATTATTAACAGATCCAATACAATTTGGGAAATATTTTACGAATTTCAGTACAGGTAAACTAATATTTTGGTAAAATGAACATTTAAAACTAATACCATTAAAACTAACATTTATTTATTTCACCACAAACAAGTACAATACCTTATTTTATTTAAGAATGGATCTTAGTCTCTTAGAGAATAGAAGAGCTAAATGGATACAAAATGATTGTCTTTGTCTGTACTACCTGCCGAGATGAAAGCATGAAATATGAACGAAGGAAACCAGCCAATTACAGTTAAAATGGACACCATTTATTATTATTACAGGTAGATAATAGGTAGATAGTTTGTCATTATTCTGAAGAATCCAAAAGAGGCTTTCTTACAAGGAAGAAGTACATTGGTGTGAATAACTCTTTCCTGTGAAAATCAGGGACAACAATTATTTTACATTTGAATAGAATACATTGTTAATAATGATTAATTATCCTTACCTTCCACCTTCAACAAGTCCGTCTGCTGCTTTTTCCAAAAATGCAGATACTCTATTACTACCAGCTGGTGCAAGCCCAATGTATTCCAATGTCCTCACCTGTTTTAAAGAAAGACAAATTACTTAAACTTCAAAAACTGAAGTCAGATGAAATTATTTATTTGCTCCTTCTCAGTAGACAAACCATGGTTCTCGTGAGAAAACGTCCAAGAGTTGTTAAACGAAAACTCGAAATTGAAAAATAGCTAGGATCCAGAGGCAAAAACCATGAAACCGGTGCATCTTTGGATAAATCCTTATGCCATATTACCTTCATTAAAAGTAAATTCCATTACAAAGTGAAATGGTGGTACATTGACTTGTACCGACTTGAAGATAAAATGGCTGCTTACCTCAAACCCAGCAAGTTTGAGAGCTTCCAAGCATTTGGTTGTTAACCTTACATCAGGAAGTCCATTACCAAGCTCAATCTCTGCCTTGATTCTCTGATGAATTTCGTTATTTGGATCAAAAGAATCAGTCATGCACCACTCATAAGCAGCAAAACACTGACCAGGTTTTAGGACTCTGTAAATTTCCTTGTAGCAACCAACCTGTTAGGATAAAAAGATAATGACTGTCCGAAAAAAGTAATGTTCAAATTTCAAAAGCTATAAACTGCAACAAGATCCAGGCATTAAACCAGAAGCAGACATCTACAAAGATATCTAGCCAATTTAGAAAGCTTACTGCATCTGGTGCATGACATGTAGCTTCTATTGCATATACAGCATCAAAGGTGTTGTCATCAATTGGTATTTTCATGAAGTCTGCCTGTATGAAAGTTACAAAATGCAATTTTTATAGATCTCTCGATAGAATACCCAATGAAAATGAATTGAAATAAAATTAAATATAATGAGAGGCAAAGTAAACAGAGAAAACGAGGAGGGAGAGAGACAAACCTTGACATAGTCACAAGTTTTATGCAAGCCTGCTAAACGATTCAACTCCTGTGAATCAAAATTAATCGTTGTTTTTCTTTTATAAAAAACAAATATTTATTGACTGAAAGTGAAGTGAAATTCACATTTTTATTTAATATCACATACTAATGAATATGATGTTTCGACAAAAAAATTCCTGTTTTTTTAAAAGTTTGTAAAAACGTTTAATGTTTTATATTCACCTTGCCCCTTGTTATTTGGTATTCATTGTTGTTCAATCCAGTAACTGATGTTAAGCTGTAATAGGCATGTATAAAATGTAAATAGAATGATATGCCTGAAATCACATATAAATTAACAAAACATATAACAAACTGAATGGCATGTATAGAATCATGTACAGACTAAATCATGAGAATTTTTGAAGAACAAAACGATAGACAAAAAAGTTTACCTAAATCTAGAAATTTCTCGAAGAGGTCCACCTACACCACATCCTACATCTAAAACCTACAAGAATGTCAAAATATATAATTAGAAAAACTGAAAATATACCACATTTTACATGATAAGAAAAGGTGCAAAGAACCTTCATTCCTGGTTTAAGACCAAGCTGTAAAGCAAGAAAATGCTC
Organism: Zostera marina; assembly: GCA_001185155.1. Taxonomy (NCBI): domain Eukaryota; kingdom Viridiplantae; phylum Streptophyta; class Magnoliopsida; order Alismatales; family Zosteraceae; genus Zostera; species Zostera marina. The sequence continues at coordinate 725,442 of LFYR01000643.1, read as the reverse complement.
ATGCCTCTTGATGCTCTCACGAAGAGTCTCTCCCTTCAATCTTCAGATATTAAGGGGGGAAAATAGGAAATCTTGTAAACAAAAAAAAATATTCTGCCCATAATAATATTTTTTCAATAATATATCTGCAAACCTGTGGGCAAAATGAAAAGATTCTCCCCAACCATATTCATAGAAACTAGTTGCCAAGTCATAGTATTTATTTACCTAAAACATAAGATTCACAAATAAATGTCAACACTATTTTGAAAAATGATTCCAATATAATAGAAATTATGAATTTAAGTGTTTAACAACGCAGTTCTATCTTCTGATTTATTGAATAATTCCCTATAGTTTTAAAAAAAAATCCCCACTTGCAGTTATTGATAATGCAGGCTTAAATTTAAAAGGAGTATTTACTGCTTTGAAAAAGGTGAAATAAAATCAAGTAGTAACAGCATCTCTTACCATGTCAGTGTAATTTGCCTTTCTAGCTTCTTCTTCCCCTCCAAAAGATGCATGATACTTTTCGTATCTGTTATTAATTTTCAACACATTTGTTCTTCAAATGGTTGTAATGTGATAATTTATTTATAAAACAAGATTCAAAGAGAGAAGTGAATAGAAAGAAGAAAAAAATTATTGCATGACATCATCCTCACAAATCCATAGTCTCTGTGGCCACCAATCAAGCCACTGCCGCTTCTCTTCAACCCTTGTGTCTATTTGACATCATAAAAAAATTCAATCACTTGACTCGATCCAACTTCTTTGCAGTTCCAACTTCCAACAACACACTCTTATTACTGTTCGTATATAACTACAACATTCTCTCGTCCCCTATGTTAAATTGTGAATTCATAATGTTCAACAACATCTAACCACCAAAGACTTGTTGGAATTAAGATCCACAGTTAGTCTACTAATATGCACAGACGGTAAAAAAACAGAATTTGAGAAAAGAACTGTTAAAATAAAAAAATAAAATATGAGGAAAGATTCAATATAAGAGTAAGATTCAGTGGTTTGTCACTTCCACAGTTAGTCGGAGTTATATATAATTTTTTTTACACGATAAGTGGATGATGTCCTACACTTTGCTCATGTTGTAGTTAGGGTTAAAAGTTAAAACGAAATGCTGCATTTAGTCTTTATTTAAAAAAAATCGAAACAGCAAAATAGGTATGAGTGGAAGAATGGAAAATCATACTGATCCACGGCAGATTTAACATCCTTCTTCTCAAGCTTTCCTCCAACGCCTGTAGCAAGATCCAACGCTCCAGACCTCGACATTTCCGATCCCTTTCGAATAATAAAAAACGCAGAAACAACAAAAAAAGAAATAATGTATCAGAAATTAAAAGATCCAGGTTATTTTGGGGGAATCATTCATTCATTCCTCGAAGAAGAAAAAATCGGAAAATCGAAAGATGAAAAAAAAGAAATTTGCAGAAAAACAGATCGGGTTGTGGAACCAAAAATAAACAGCTCCAATCTACATCTGAGAGAGTTTACCGGAGAGAGGTAAAGGAATGGTATCGCCGGGAACAGGATGAAAATGAAGGTGATACGGCGGAACTCGTAAGAACTAACTATCAAAAGAGTGTACAGGTTACTATTTATCTATCATGTTGACAACCATTTAATACTTGTCAAAGCCATGACACGTGTCAAATATTATTTTTTATTTTTCATAATAGAATATTGAAATTTTGAAATACAACTATTCAAAGTTACAACTATTCAAAGGTTAAAATATTTCAAAATATGTTAAATTAATCTTATCCATTAGATCGACTTTGTGTCGTACATGTGTTAGTGTCTTGTGCAGTACATTATTTTATCTATTAGATTAAATATTAATGAACACGATTTGATGACGCACGACGATATATTCAAAGTTAATTAAAATACGTCCATTTTTTATATACTAAAATCTGTCATCATGAAAATTTAATGAAAATTATGTATACAACGAAATTTGAATATTAGATTTTCAAAAATCTTAATAGTTAATGTGATATGTTAAAATAATGTTTATGTGTTTAGAAAAACAATGACATGCTCGAATATTTAAGTCAAAATAATACAAGAATCTTGACCGTATGAATTAAATAGTTCGGAACATTTTACAATAAATTTTTTTTAAAGACGATTTATATTAAAAATAAAATAAAAAGGTTACAAACTATAATAAAAACTATATATATTTTACAATAATTAATATATAAAATCTGATTCAATATGAGAAATTTATCGCAATTATTAAAAATATGTAAAAAAAATAATATTTATGATTTGTGAATATGTTAATATGATGTTATAATTTCACATTAATCTGAATATTTCATTAAATTTTTTTTTTATAACGGAGTGTATTTTTTATTAATTTTAAAATATCTATATCGAGATATATCATCAATTATATCGTAATAAAAATTTAATTAAAATATTTGAATTTTCTATTTTCAAAAATTTTAATGGTTATTATTATCAAATGGAGATTAATTCAATATGGTAATTATTAAAATTTCTGAAATTCTATGATCTGAATTTTCATTAACCGGTGATATATTAACGTGACTTCAAACATTTTGAAATACGGTAATTTTCAGGTGCACCGTACGTCGGTACGTCAAAATACGTCGTTTTCATTTTGTCCATTAATTTTCAATTTAATAGCTAAAATAATATACTGCACAAAACACTAACACATGTACGACGAAAAAAATATACAACAAAAAATACTAACTCATATACGACGAAATGTCGATCTAATGGTCAGGATTTTCTGACCATTGAACTTCGATGCAAAGGAAACTTACCCTTTTAAAATAAACAAGAAATTATAACATGTGAGAATGCTGACAAACAGGGCTGGCAATTTGTCATTTTGAATTCAATTGTGTCTTTTGTGACTCTTGTATTCTTGTTTGTGTTCTATTTGGCAATGACGTCAGAATTTTAGTTGATAGGATCTATGAATATATAAGGGTATTTCTGTAAGAAAAATATATTTGACTGGAAAAAAACTAAATATTATTTCTGCTATGAAAAAAAACAAAAATAGCAGGTATGTATGATTCTGAATGAAACAAATATCCTCACTAGTACCACTACAGCTTCACAACTTGGGCTTATCTTCTGATTCATGCCTCCTCTTTCTCTTATCACCACCACTACCTCAACCATCGACACGATCCACCGCTACCACCATCCTAAGAAACACAATAGCAAGAGAGCCCAAGTCGCCATCCGCAACTCAAAAGCCGACGACGAGAAGGAAGTAAGGAATAAAAAAGAGATGGATGGGGGGAATTGGATTGTGGGCAATTTCAGTCGTATTGGAAGAAAGGTAAAATCAAAGGTGGAGAAGGTTAGAGAGAATTTGAGTCCCAAACAGAAGGGAGACTGGAAAGATGTTGTGCTCATGGGTTTATCTTTTGCTGTTTATATTTATATATCTCAGAAAATCGTCCTTGCTTACTGTTCTTGGATTGCCATCCATAACCATCATCCATAGATAATGACAATTAGCAAGTGCATATAAACATTAAAACATGTAATTCATGATGATGATGTATATAAACAAACAGAGACTTACAAAGGAAGACTGGCTAAAACACAGTTTCTATAAACAAACAAAATGTCACTTGATAATTGGTGTTTTCTTTAGTGTTTTATGCTTTGATCTGTGAGACTGTGATCGTGAAAGAACATCATGGAAACAACCCTTCAAGATACGCATCGAAAATTTCATCCTCGCCTATCTCTTTGCCAATGATTGATGAAGCTTCGTTACCTGTTGACAAATACAAAAAAATTATAGAAAAATGGAGATAAGAAAAACACAACTGCACAAGAGATGGAAAATTATAACAATTTTTGTTGTTTTACGGAAAAAAAAGAATGGACCTTTCTTTCTTCTTCTATCATGCCTATCATGTTCATCAAACTTGTCATCACTGCAACCATCCCTGTTGGGATAAACAGGATGCAAACAATCTTGGCTCAATTTATACTGAAAAATTACAAAAAATTGAGCAGTAAAACGACAGACCTCTTTCTTTTGTTCTCCTCTCTGTCCTTTATTTTCTCTTCGTCCTTCCGCTTTCTATATACGAGCTTTTCTGCACATCTTTTTAAAAAAGGTTCGCAGAAATTAAAAGTATTATACAAAGTGTCATTCTATTTTATGATAATTTGATTATTTGAATACAATCATCGTTGTCAATAAAATGCTAAATCTTCAAATAATGAAAATGAGTTGTTTTGGATTTGAGTAAAAACTAACATTTTGCAAGCAACCAATTTAACTAGTGCTTGTTTACTCTCAGATGCTTCGACATATGAAAAATTTACCTGTAAGAGCAAAAAATAAAATAATGATGTAGTGTCATCTAAAAATATCCAAGGATATTATTACTACTAAATCCAAGGATATTATTTATTTTGGAGTTCATCGGGACTGAACCTCCAACATTTAGCATCTGATAAGAAAGTATATCACCAAGAGGCTGAGGACATTACTACTAAAACCCAATCAAGAATATCAAATCTAGAATAGATAGCACGAACAATGACATGATGTATTGGTGTTTGTTTGGCTTCAATAAGGTGGTTGTGTTTTGTTATTAAATCTACAAAATTAGAGACACGATCCATGGAAGGCAGCCTGCTCTCTGGATCCTTTTTCTGATTATATTCCCAACATTGACTCGCTATTCATACAAATTGGTTTGATGGATTTGGAGTTTGTGACAGCTTCTGGGTATTTGATCCTCAATCCAGACTTGACCAAAAACACCACTGACTGTGGTGCCTCGAGTCCCTTCTAGACCCGATATCATCAATACCTTTCTACGAGGAGTAGAAGGATCCATCACTGAGTGATAAATCCATAGTTCAAAAAGCAAAAAGCGCTTCCACTTTTCAGGAAGAACATTTTCGCTTTGGGCAGAGGTATTTTAGTAATATCTTGTAAAAATACATATGATCCTATATAAATACATATAAAACCTATAGAAAGATAAAAATACCTTATAAAAGTATAAAATCAGATGTAATAGAATTATAGAATATTAAAGATTTAATTCATACAACTAAAATTAAATCCAACTACGATTAAAATCAACTAAATTCTGAAAGTGGGGTAAGGGTTTTTAATTTAAGTTAGAAATAATAAATGAGTAGACTGGGAAAAAAAGTATATTAGGTGAAAATATTAATAAATGATAGGTGTAATTGGGTAATCGGGCAGATCTTTACCCGAACTCACCCGATTACCCGCTCTAGGAAAAGCGCTCTTCCTAGAGAACTTTAAGCGTGCTTTAAGCACGCTTAAAGCAGTGCTTTCAAAACTATGGATAAATCAGAGCTACATATTTACTAATTTACATAATAATATAATATATCACCGAGTAAATTCGAAATGGAAAAGTACTCAATAAGACTCGAACCCTGAACCTCATAAATTAGAGCATTTGTGATAAGTTGAGCTAATTCATTTCTGTGCAATTACATAATCTAACGTAATTACAAAATATGTGATTTGATTTTCCAAATTTAGATATGCAGACGCTTATTTTAATAGGAATCAATGGCCATAAAATAATATTTGAAATTGAAACATCAATCGTCTCCAATAATAGAAATTTTCGAATACCTCGTAACTTCCTAAATTATCTTTTTCTTTGCATTCTTTATTGCCACAAACAAATTGCCCTGAATTATAGATCAAAATATCAAATGGAAGTATATATCATTAAAAACTAATTATACATAACAAGAAACATGCAGAATGACATAATTAGTCGAGGAATTCCACAAAAAGAAACATATAAGGCTATAAGCATAGGAAAACTCAAGATATACTGTTCAAAGAATTTCATTTGAAAACAAGGGAAAACAGAAATAAAAACCTTGAGATCCTGTACGTAACTATGCATACAAATAAAGCTTCAACAAACCAATAAAGAACAGAATAAAAATGAAAATTTACAAGAGAAGCTAATGATTATACAGTTGACCTTAGGAAATAGGGATGATTTTAAACATAAAAACATGAAACATCTCAAAGTGTAAATAGTTAGAACACAATACTTGCTTAATAATTCTTAATTTGCAAATAGTCTGAAGCATATACTGCTTGACAGATACAAAGGAGGAAAAAAATTAAAATACAAAGGAGCAAATAATTAAAATACAAAAGAGGAAACAATTAAAATAAATCAAAGATATGAAACAATTAGAAAACAATCAAAACTGGAGGAAATAACAATAGAAAATTATCACCTTTTCCTGATATAACTTCCTTTTCCGTTCTCCATCTCAAACCAACCTGCCACAACACATAAGAAAATAAAAATAGTATGGTGGCTCCCAAGAACTCTCCACCATGGGAAGTTGGGGACTATTATGGAACTTGTTAGATCCTGAAATTTGGCACATATGCAGGAGAAAGCATGAAGACACAAGGAGCCAAGCCCACGAGATAGCAAGAAAAATTATATGTGGTGTAAAATCTACTTTAAATAGGCTGAAATTTAAATCTCTATAGAATTTAAGTCATGTGCTAAATAGATGGGATAGTGGGATCCCCCTAACTATATTATATTAGGCGTGTGCGGAGTCCAATGTTCAATAGATGGTAGTAATGTTTTGGTAAGCGGTAAGCCATTAACTATTCAAAAAAAAAGTGACACTAGATTTTTTGGTAATGAGCGACAGATATTACTCCACTAACTTATAAGTTTCCAGTCACATAACTGAACGGAGTGATGTGGTACATCCAGATATCACACAATTATTTTAGGGAAAGAGCCAAACTATTCCAGGTATATATTTGCTTGTAAATCCTAATTGGGATATCAATTTTGAGAAATCGATCGACCATCTTAAAAGTTAATGTTTCATTGCTTTTGGTAAAGGTTTCTGATCTGACTGTGACCGGAAGTCAGAACCATAATAAGCATCTCATCTGATTGTACCAAATGTTTTCCTGAGGTCAATACTTAGACATCACCTCCTCAGGGTATGTTTCCTCCCAAACCCAATGACCATTTCATTAAAAAGAATGGTGTTGCCTAAGATCTTACTACCCCCAATAAAGACTGTACACATCTACAGTTGAGTGAACACAATTCCTGCTATATATATATCAAGGGAAGGAAATCAAAGAATTAAACATGCACATGCAACCAGGTGAACAAACTAAACATACCTTGCCTTTCTTGTAGTGTGTCATATCAGCAATACAATACCTTTTCCATAGTTAAGAAACACAAAAGCTACTCCATAAGGCCTAAATTGTTAATAAAATTGAGTAAAAAATATTTATTTTAGTATAATGTAAAAAAAGTAAAAAACATCTAAAACGATTAAAAGCAATACAAGTGTAAAATATTAGAGTTTGTACATTGCATAAATATCTACAAGCATGTTGACTGTTGGGTAATATTTTAGCATTAAAATTATGATCATGTGATGTGATTGATTAAATAAATATCAAGTTAATAATATTTTACTCTATTTTTTGCAATCATTGGTAACAGTTATAAAAAATTTAGCAAAGAACTTTTACAACGATAAAAGATACTAATTTCTAAATATAAAATGTGATGTAAAATCTAGTAACAGCAGTGATTATTAAGTACGTGAATAAAATGCCGAAGAGGATACTCCTTGAAAAGCTTGTCATAATAGCGTTTCACTAGCCTTTTCTCCCATGATGAGTCCATATCATCTTCCTCTGATGGTATAAACCTTTCAGTGAAAAACATCTTAGATATTATTTAAAATAAAATAAAATGATCCTAGATGAAAAAATACTAAGAAAACATGATAAACATATAATGGTTTCATACTTTCATACAATCAGAAATAGGATGTAAGTAGAATTTTGGCAGGGGAGAAAATATAGCCTGCAGATTCTGTCATGACAACAAGGTGATCTGATGAATAGATTAACAGAACCACGTGATATCCTGAGAAATTATTTTTATAAAGATTGTAGAAGGTTTCAAATTTTGATACAGATCAACTCCCAGCAAAAAGACTACAAAAAACTCACGAAGGCTCCGGCTACCCGTGCAACTAAGACATATTCAGGTGGGAATCTCAGGACCATATAGAATGTTATTATAGTTATTGATGTTTAAGTATTATCAAGGGCAACTAGCAGTAGGCTTGTAGCCTGTGATTGTGAGTCATTTCCAGATAGAGATAAAACCAGAAAATTTTAAAAAAATTGTGTAATTTAGCAGTAATTTCTTTCCCAAGAATCAAATGATCTCCAACTACCTCGATTCCCCATTAGATTTTATCAAAAAATTATGAAAGCATCCATCAACAACGAAAAATAAGACAAGAATGTGATCTACTGATCTTCACAATAAAGAGAATTCGATAACAAAGATAGAAGACACCAAACCTGTAACCTTCTCTAAGTGTGTCTTGATCAGTTTTAACAGGATGAATGTCATTGGCATTCTTATGCTTTCCATAGAAGTCAGCTATAAAAACAGATCATGGTGAATTAGCAAATTACATGGTCGTGAAACGGTGAAACTAAATTAACGGAAAAATATGAATCGTGGATTATATAAGAAAAAAATGGGTAAAATTGAACACAAAGTACAAGTCGTGATTTTTTACAATGAGAGATATATTATTAACAGTTTAATTCCAAGATGATAAAAAATTGATGACACCTTGCAGGCTGCAGCTACCTCATAGCTTTAAAAATGACATCAAAGTATCAAACTCTTAATTATCTTTTACTTAAAGGCCAAAGTACCAAACTCTACCCGCTCAGACCCCAGAAGTCGTTCTAGCTGATATAGTAAAAGACTGCAGAATATCTTTTAAAGCTGATATCTTTAAGAAAGAATGTGGTTCACGATTGGAAAAGACTATTATGCAGGTTTGGGAGACAAACCTCCTGAGGCCAAATTCTTAGTTACAACACTAGGAAGGATAGCTACATAAGAAAAGGTCATATAGTGAAAATCACAATATCAACCCACCGCATTTTTATTTTCTTATTCAATTGTATTTCAGGGCATTGCCCTTCATTATTTTTAATGAAAACTTTTAATATTTGCAAAAAAAAAAAAGTACCAAACTCTTATATTGTAAAGAAAAAAGGGTAACTATACAGCTTTGAAATTCGAATATGCAGATGTGTGTAGCCCCCAGTTCATTTCTCCAACAAAGGGGACTGTTCCACATCTGTTTTAATCTAGGATGTAAGGAGAAACAGCAGATAAATTATTTATTATCTTCTATATCTCCCAATATCCATATACTCCTCAAATATTATGCATACCGTAATCTTTGACGAATTTCTTGTGCCTTTGGTAAGCGTTAAGCCCTTGTATTTGAGATTGATAATGCCTGTGTTCATTGAATTGAAAGATCGTCGAGAGCCAAAATAAAAAAGCTAATACGGAAAAGAAAAGAAAGGCAAAGCAGACTTACTGCCGTCTCCCTTCCCTGTCAGAAATTTCAGCCTTTAGAGATCTCAGCGAATCCATTGTCCTCAGCGATCAGACAGTTCGATTTGCAAACCCTCGGACGATTAAGGCCTCTATAGAATTTTTAATGGACTGGGCTTAGTTAAAGAGAGATTTCCTGATCCAGTAGAGAGAGATTTTTAATGGATTCATACGTATCCCTTAACCTTTGTTGAGAAGTTGATGAGATCGGAAATTGATGGTCGGAGGAGAAGAGAAGGTTTGACGGTGATGATCGGAGAAGACGGAGGTGAGATAGATAAAAGAATTGGAATCAATTGCTTGCTTTATTACGAGTATAACTACTGTATTTATACATCCCCTTATGGGGTTATTTGTGCATTTACCCTTATGGGGTTATTTGCCTTTGTTACCTCTGTAACTTAATATTTGTATTATACCCTTATGGGGTTATTTTCATTCTTCTCCCTGACACCCCCCTTCGACGCCGGCGAGTTGAAGACGTTGTCGGTGACGATAGAAATGTGACGCCGGAAGAGCCTTCGTGAACAAATCCGTCGTCTGATTCTCGAAGTGGACAAATTTCAGACGAATATCGCCTCGGATGATGAATTCCCTGATGAAGTGATAGTCAATTTCAATATGGCGCGTCTTTGCTTGGATTACCGGGTTGGTGGCCATGAAGATCGCGGACCTACTGTCTGTGTGAATGATCGGAGTGTTTCGAAGATGAACTCCGAGTTCCCTGAGCAGCGAGCAGAACCACCTGAGTTCCGCTGTCACGTGGGCGATCGCTCTGTATTCGGCCTCTGCGCTCGATCGGGAGACGGTCGGCTGTTTCTTCGACATCCAGGCCACCGGATTGGGTCCTAGAAATACACATGAGCCTGTGGTAGAGCGTCGATCGTCCGGGTCTCCTGCCCAGTCTGAGTCGACTAAGATGTTCAAGTCTGTCGAAGGTGATCTCCTGTAAACAAGCCCGAATTCTATAGTTCCTTTAATGTATCGAAGAATCCTCTTGGGCGCTTACCAGTGGGTTGTAGTTAGAGTTTGCATGAACTTGCAAACTTGGTTTACAGCAAATGCGATATCCGGTCGGGTGATGCTGAGATATTGTAATCCTCCGACCAGACTGCGGTAGGATGTTGGATCTTCAATAGGCGTTCCAGAATTTGCCGATAGGTGTGAATTTGGTGTTGCTGGTGTAAGACTGGTTTCGAATCTGTCATCTTGAATTTTTCCAAGAGATCCGTTGCGTATTTCTTTTGCGTTATCTTTGTTGCTGTCGCTGAACTTCTCATTTCCAATCCCAGGAAGTATGAGAGTTCACCCAAATCTCTGCATCTGAATTGTTTGCAGACGGCTTGGATAAAATCTCGCACCTCTGCTTCACATTCCCCTGTGATCACAAAATCGTCCACATAGATTAATACGTATATTGTCCATCCTTGATTCAGTCTGATAAATAACGATGAATCTGCCGTTGAGTTAAAGAATTTGCATTCGTGGAGGAATTCCTTCAATCTTTGGTACCATGCTCTTGGTGCCTGCTTCAGTCCGTAGATGGCTTTCTGTAAGTGGCAGACGTGCGATTTGGCAGTTGTGAATTTGTTTGTGAACCCCGGCGGTTGTTCCATGAACACTGTCTCTACTAAGTTGTCGTTGAGGAAGGCATTGCAAATATTCAGATGGTGGAGCTTCCACTGCTTTGACGTGGCTAATGCAAGAATTGTTCTTATAGTTGCTGCTTTAACGACGGGGTTGTATGTAAGATCATAGTCCTTCCCGTGTTTCTGATAGAACCCTTTGGCTACAAGACGAGCTTTGTATCTGTCGAGCGTGCCGTCGGAATTCTGTTTCGTTCTGAACACCCATCTGGAACCAACGACATTCATCCATTGCTGCCGAGGAACTAGCCTCCATGTATTGTTGATCGCTAGGGTATTGATTTCTTCTCCCATTGCCATAGTCCATGATGGGGTGTTTAGCGCTTCTTTGACAGAGGTGGGTTCAGTTCCTCCGGTGGCTGTTAAGTTGCAGTTTTTCCGATGATTCAAGTAGCTGTTGCAGATGTTTCTATTCGGGTAATTGGTAAGTCTTTCGGTTTGCGAGTTGGGGAGCCCTATATTTGAATTTGGGTACTTGGGTCTGTTGGTGTTTGAATTGGGCGACTCGGTTTGGAATTGTTTGCTGGATCTGTTGTTTGTCGATTTGGGTGACCCATTTGGTAGGTTTTTGTTGGACCCGATATTTGATTTGGTCACTGTAGCCGAGAGATTTAGGCGCTCTGTTCCGTGATGCTCTGTTCTTAAATCATAGTCTTTCATCCAGGCTGGTGACGTCCTTGTTCTGTCTGATCGTCTTGGGTTGTGCGTTTGACAGTCGATCGGTACATCAGTTGCTGCAGTCATATTTTGATTCGATGTTGTTCCAAGTTCGAAATTGATATCTGTCTGTGGACGTCCTTCTGCCCTCTCTTCTTTTGCTTTAGTTGGAGCACGCCTCTCTGACCATTGATCACATATGTAGTTGGGACTCGTTGATGGTCTTCTGACGATGCTGGGACGTTAGCCCATGTTGTACTTGATTGTGTGGGTGACGGCAGTAACGTTGGTGTTAGTTGTCGGAAGTGTTTCTCTGTTGGTACGTCTTTTTGGGTTGTTGTTGATGTCAGTTGAAGAGAAAACGTATTTTCGTCAAAAATGACGTGCCTGGAGATCGTGATCTTTCCTGTTGCTAGATCTCTGTATTTGTACCCTTTGTGTGTTGTGGAGTAGCCGATGAAGACGCATTGGGTGGATACATTTTGAAGTTTCGTTCTCTGTGTATTGGGAGTGATCGGAAAACATAGACAGCCAATTGTACGTAGTAGAGAGTAGTCTGGATTAAAGGAATAAGAGAACTAACTAAAGAAATTAACTAAATCTGTAATTAAACTGTAATTGGACATATATGCAATTACTTGTTTTAAGAACATTGTGCAGGTAAAAAGCCCAAGGCTAATAAAGTTATAACAGACGAACTTAAGGGCAATAGCGCAAAAGTTTCAATAAATGGACTTGGATGTGATAACGATGAAGCTTGGGGTCAAGACTGCAAATGTTTCAATAAATCCGGAATGGGCTAAATCCGGAATGGGCTAACTCAATAGATTTAATTGATGTAATAGTTAGTTATTAATTAGTCAAGTTAGTTAACACTAATTACTCAATAAATAGAGAGTACTAAATATGTAATAAACTCAATTCGAATAATACAGTGATTAGTGTAATCATTTCTCTTAATCTCTCAACCAACTTCTAGGTTCCGTTAGTACGAGGAACCCTAGAAGTTCCCCCAATTCTTGCACCCAAGCAATCTCGCGCTTCAGGCAACTCCGGTCTTCAATATCGCCGGCGAGCGTCCCTCCCACAAGTTTAACATGGTATCTACCGGTAACGACGACAAAGACCTCACTGCTTCCGCAATGCAAGACTCAACTGATGAATCAAAGAATGCTAAAAGTTCTGAAGATTCCAGCGATGACAGCAAATCGTCGAACTTATTGAAGAAGAAACCAAGAAAGATACACAAGAGCTATCGAAAGGAAAACAACAAGAATTACTCAAGAACATCCCCCTATCATCTCACTGCTGGAGATCATCCAGGAGCACAGATGGTTGCTGACAAATTAAGAGGAGAAGAAAACTATGTAGCATGGGCCAATTCGATGAAGTTGTCTCTAGTATCCAGAAAGAAAACAGCCTTCATTAATGGCAGAATTAAGAAGCCTATAGATGAGACAGGGGAAGAGTATGAAGATTGGGAGATGATAAACGGATTAATCCTATCTTGGATTATAAACAGTGTAAGTCCTCAAATAGCTTCTACTCTTATTCATACAGATACAGCTTATGGAGCATGGACAGACCTTCAAGAAAGGTACAAACAGAAAAATGCTTCTAAAACAAGCCAATTAAGGTATGAGATTAATACCTTAAATCAATCAAGTGATTCAGCATCTGTTTTTTTTGATAAATTTAAATCCTTATGGGATCAATTTGTTGAGATTGAGAAACCAGATTGCAAATTTTGTGATATGTGCACTCCAATTTACAATAAAAAATTGGAAAAAGATAGGATTCATCATTTTTTGTTAGGTTTAAATGATGATTTCATGGCTCTTAGGAGTCAAATATTAGCATTTCCTGAGCTTCCCACCATGAATCAGATTTTTTGCTTAGTTATACAAGAAGAAAAGCATAAAACAAACTCTAAAGAAAAATTAGGTGGAGAAGCAAATGCTATGTTTGCAAAGAAGGTTGAAATTAAGAAAGATGATCCAAAGAAAAAGGGATTGTATAGCAAGAATGGAAAGAAGCTAGACACTAGGTTCTATTGCGAGAATTGCAAATATTTTGGGCATAAGAGAGAAGATTGTTATCATCTAGTTGGTTTTCCAGGTGATAAGAAAAAATTTAAAAAGGAAAGAAAAGATGACTCAAAGAAGGATTTTCAAGAAACAACAAATCAAGCCACCACCTCAAGGGAGATGCAAGGGCTGACTAATGAAGAGCTACTAATGCTCAAAGATTTCTTGAGTAAATCCTCTGGTATGAGTTTCTCTTTTCATATGTTAAATTATAAAAATGATTGGATTATAGATACTGGAGCCTCCCAACACATGAGTGGGAATCTCCATCATTTTGATAAAACTCCAATATGGAATTATGAGCATTATGTCACCATACCAAGTGGTGAAATATGCAAAGTCACTTCCATTGGAAATATAACATTATCCCAAAACATTGTATTAAAAAATGTTTTCTATATTCCAGAATTTAAGGTCAATCTGATCTCAGTAAACAAGTTAACCTCTGATTCAAATTTAAATGTTATATTTGATCAAAATGAATGCCATTTTCAGGAAAAAATATCAGGGAAAGTGATTGGGCAGGGTAGAAGTCAAAGAGGACTATATTTTTGGAAGCCACAATCCCCTGAAATAGCACACACAGCCATGGACTTTGAAGTTTGGCATAAGAGATTAGGGCATTTATCATCAGGAAAGATGAAGATGCTAGTTAAAAATAATAAAATAGAATGTAAATCTATAAATTCAAAGTCTATTCATAAGTATCATTGTAATAATAATATAGGAAAACATGATGTATTTTTTCATGAAAATAAACAAAATAATTCAGAAATAAATAAAAATTTAGATTTCATAAAAGAAAAATGTTATGTATGCCCACTTGCAAAGCAAGCTAAACTAAAATACAAAAATAGTTTAACAAAATCAAAACATCTATTTGAATTAATACACATAGATGTTTGGGGAAAATTTCCCATAAACTCACATGATGGTTATTCATTTTTTTTAACCATAGTTGAAGATCTAAGTAGAACAACTTGGATCTTCTTGATTAAAACCAAAAACATGGTTTTAGAATGCATTAAGAATTTCA